>SNQJ01S0036778.1:102669-115681 GCA_010110895.2 Picea sitchensis
ATTCCCTTGGAGATAATCCCTTTAGCATAGCACCTTTTCCTAGTCTCGTAGCCCTCCCTTTCCCTACCTAGTGGAGCTTAGTCCCCCATACCTTTTTATCATGGTCGGTCTACATGCAACGATGTATTATATTAATGATATGAGTGTTTACATATACAAAAATAGGCTCACTCGCCTTTAGCATATAGGCTCTCCAGTCTAATCATCACATAATCCTCCTAGCTTATAATCAATTGGCTCAGCAGCCTATAAAACATGTTTACAATTCAGCTGGGGCTCAGCCTTGGGGTATTACATTCCTCTCTCCTTATTTTTGCAATGTCCTTAGTGAAACTTATTTACATTTTACCATCAAGATTTTCAAATATCTTAAAAAATATGGGGGCATTCTGCTCGCATAGAATATTGTTGCTCCCAAGTTGCATCCGCTGGATTGTTCCAGGTCCACTAGACCTTTAGTATCTCTATGGCTCGATTCTAGAGCTGCTTGATCTTCCAGTCCAATATGCACACTGAATGCACTTGAAAAGCGCCTTCTTTCTCCACTTGAATCACATTCCAATCAATAACATGATTAGCATCAGGTATATACTTTTTGAGAAATCACACATGGAATACATTATGAATAGACATAGATGTAGGTAATGCAAGCATATAATCTATAGGTCCAATCCTCTCTAGGATTTCAAACGACCCACAGTAACGAGTTGCCAACTTTGAACAGTTTCCCAACTTTAGGGAACTTTTGTTGGCCTTTAATTTCAGGAATACATGATCACCCACATAGAATTCCCTGTGAATTTTTCCCTTATAAGCCTAGTTTTTATGCCTGTCTTGAGCAACCTTTAAATTCTGCTTTATTTTTTACATCTTCTCTTCCATTTCCCTGATCAACTCTGGCCCAACCACTACTCTATCTAATGGGTTGTCCCATCTTACTATTGTGTTGCACCATCTGCCATAAAGTGCCTCAAATGGGCTCATCTTCAAAGATGCTTGGTACCCATTTTTATAAGCAAACTCTACCAAGTATAGATAGTATTCCCATTTTGATGGTTTATCCATCACATACATCTTCAACATATCCTCAATCACTTGATTCACCCTCTCTCTTTTCCCGTCATATTGTGGATGATAAGTTGTGCTAAAATTCAGATTTGTTCCAAATCCTTTAAATAATCCTTTCTCGAACTTTGAGGTAAACTTTGTGTCTCTGTTAGACACAATTGTCTTGGGTATACCATTCAATCGAGAAAATTCCCTCATATAAATATCAACAATGTTAGTTTCATTGTGAGTGAGTTTCAATGGAATGAAATGGGCATCTTTGGGAAGATTGTCCACCACTACCATGTCATGTTTCTTTCTTGTTCTACGTAGTTTGGTGATAAAATCCATTTTCACAACTTCCCATTTCCACTCAGGAATGGGTATTGGATGCAACAACCTAGCTGGGTGTCTATGCTCAGCCTTGACCTTTTGACACTCCAAACATTTGGCAATGTACTCAACAATTTATTTCTTCATTCCTAGCCAATAATATTGGCTCTTGACAACTGCATTTGTTTTCTGATACCCTGGGTGCCCAACATAAGGTACATTATACATTTCCCTCAATATCATAATTTTCAATTCCTGAGAATTGGGTAACATAAATTATGTTTTTGTACATGATAATTTCATCAATTTCGACCTTGTAGTCCTCACTTTTCTGCTGCAAATTACCTTGTTGTAATTTTTCCACTAATTCCATGTAATGCAAATCTGATTTTGCATCCTCTGAGATTATTCCCTTCAAATATGATTGGTACATGTTGATGGTTGTAGCATGCAACTCATGCACTCTTATGTTGAGTGCATCAGCCACTTTGTTCTCTTTCCCTTTGATATGCTTTATAACAAATTCGTGTTCACTGAGAAATTCCAACCATCTGCTTTGCCTGGCATTTAGAGTTGGCTAATCAAATAAATATTTCAGACCATGATGGTTTGTCCTCATCTCAAAACTTGTTCCTTTAAGGTAGTGTCTCAACTTCTTCAAGTCATGCACTATGGTTTCCAACTCCAAATCACGAGTGGCATAGTGTCTCTCACGCTCCTTCAACTTCCTTGATTCATAACAAATAGAAAACCCATTTTGATTGAGGACTTCACGAAGTTCTTCTTTGCATGCATCTTTTCATACCATGAAATATTCATTTGGATCGAAAATCCTTAAAATTGGAACACTAGTTAATAATTGCTTCAAGTGTTCGAAGCTCTTTTCACACTCCAATGACCACTGAAACTTCAGTTCCTTCTTTTGCAAGGAAGTAGTGGGGTGTGCAATCCTTGAGAATCTCGCAATAAATCTTTTGTTGTAGACAACAAGGCCTGTGAAGGATATGACTTATGTCACATTCTTAGGTGTTGACCATCCTCTAATGGCCTCAATATTTTCAGGATCCACTGCTATCCCTTCCTCAGATATGATATGTCCCAAATAATGAATTTGGTTCTGATAAAATGAGCACTTACTCAATTTGGCATCCAATTGATGCTCTCTTAACACTTGTAATACCATCTTCAAGTGTTTCTCATGCTCTTCTTATGACTTGGAATATATAAGAATGTCATCCAAAAAAAAAATGACAAACTCCAAATGGCACCATTGTGAACTCATAATGGCCATACCTTGTTCTGAAATCAGTCTTGTTGATTTATTCATCTTTAATTCTTACCTGATGATAACTAGACTGAGATCAATCTTGGAGAATATTTTTTCATTCTTCAACTAATCAAAGAGGTCATCGATCCTTGGCAAAGTATACGTATTCTTTACTGTTACCTTGTTCAACTGTATGAAGTCGATACACAGTCTCATTATTCCATCCTTCTTCTTCAAAAATAAAACTGGGGTACCCCAAGGGGACAAACTTGGACCTATATACCCCTTCTTCATAAGCTCTTTAAGTTGTATTTTCAACTCTTTCAGTTCTGGTGTACTCATCCTGTAAGGAGTCTTGGATACTGGAGTTATTCTAGGAATCATATTTATAGAGAAATCAATATCTCTTTTAGGGGGTAATCCTAGNGACACCGTATCCTTAGGTGCTTCTTCCATATGAGTTGCAAATAATTGAAAACCTCTTATGTAACATTTCTTCAACTGTAATGTTGAAATCTCTTTGACAAATACTGCCCTAGGAATTCCTTGGATTGTCCTTAGGTTCCCTTCCTCATCTAGGAAAGTAAATTCCTTGTTATGATAGTCTAAGACAACACGATGTTGGTCCAACCAATCGATACCAATTAGAAAGTCATAGGAACCTAAAGGAAATATGTTCAAATCTGCCTCGGTAATCATCCCATTCATGCCCACTGAACATGACTTAACCAACTCATTAATGTTTCTCTTGGCTCTAGTAGCCAACTGCACAAACGAAGATTTCCCATGATTTCTTCTTGGAAAATGAAATTTTTCCACCACCTTAGGATCTATATAACTATGACTATCTCCTTAAACAATTAAAATTGCAATGGTTTGGTTGTTGATCATACCTTCCACTTCAATCATGTGATTTAACCTCAACTTTCTTATTGTCCAGGGCTGCATAGATCCTTGGTACATTTATGCCCATGTCCTCCACTATTTCATCTTGATGTACATTATGGAAAACTCTCACTTTGTCACTTTTGTGAGGAAAATATCTATACATATGATCTCCTTTGCAACCCCAACATTGAATAGGTGGTTGCCTTGGCCTTTGCCCACCTGTCTCAATCGTTCTAGGCTCTCTAGAAGTTGGTTGTCCCTAAGGACTATTTCTAAAGAATGGTGGTTCATTCCCTTTCTTCCTCTAATCCATCTTGAACTTCTTCTTCTATTCTGAAGTTTTTTGGAAAGTTGGATTTTCTTTATGTTGATCATATAGGAATTTAGCTCACCTTATGGTCTCCTCCAAAGTTTTGGGATCATCATATTGAATCTTATCACTGATCCAAGATGGCATCCCACTCAAATAGCTTTGAATCTTAACTGTCTCATCTTTGATGAAGGAGACATACTTCAACAGTTCCAAAAACCTTATTTCATACTCATCAATGGTCATATTTCCAAGCTTGAGTTCAAATAACTCCTTCATTTTCCTCTCATAATATCTCTTATTCAAGTATTTCTTTCCAAAATACTTCTTGAATTCCTTCCAAGTAACATTTTTCTCTTTGATGTGTTGCACTTGCACAAGTTGATCTCACCACATGGATGTCTTTCCCTTGAGATGATAGATATAATGTCTTCCTTCTGCATGAGAAGAATAATTATCCAATTAAAAATATTTTCTCATTCATAGCATCCATGTCTCATAATCTTCATCCTTCTTGTGCTCACCATCAAATGTAGGAGGTTTGATTTTGTTCATTTCTCCACAAAGTCCATCCACCCCAGATCTCTTTTTATTCTTTCTAATAGGGGATGAACTTGAGCTACTATGTTCTCTCCTATTGGAATTCCTTGGGGAGCAATGGTGATGTTTGCTAAGACTTCCTTGATCTTCCTTACTCCTAAGGAGACCTATGAATTCTTGATTTTCTTGAGCCATTCTTCTTATCCAATTTATTTTCAATTATGTCCAAGATCTGCATTAAATTCATGTTGAAGTCCTCCTTCTATTCCTTGGCTTTCATAAGCCTTTCATTATCAACTTTATGAATTTCAACATATTTCTGCAAACTTTTAATGGTCTCTACCGTATTCATGTTTTCATCATTTCCTTCTCCATGTCCATTGGACTTTGTTCCTTCAATACCCATATGGACATCCATCCCTCTGATCTCATATTCCTATCTATAATCCCCCTGTGTATCCTCCATTCCTATACCCTTTGATTTGATCTTGATATGATATTGATCTAATATAGTTGTTGTTAACTCTACAAAATGTTCAACCAACATAACTTTGTCAGGCTAACTGACTCAACAATTTTATGAAAATATGAACCATTCTGGTTCAATAATATATCGGACTTATTTCTTTTGATTTTTTGAGTAATTAAATGTTCAGCTGAATTTTTGGGTGAAGAGTTATGTTCTATTGTCCAAGATATTTCCAATGAATTCTCCCTTGCTCAATTCTTATTTTTGAGTAGGAAGTTATGAATATTTGAACAATTTGTCTTTGAAAACAACAATTCAGCACTAGCCCTCTTTTATCTCTACTGAAGTCTTATACGACCAAGGGCTATGTCCAAGCGCTTATACGATATGCAATCATATGGAGATTTAGGACTTTAGGCTCCGAAACTTCAGGCTTCGGAGGTTCTTATTACCTCATGCCTTATTTCTCCCGAATGTTGAACTAGCGAATCCTTGCACAATACACCTTCAGAGCTTCAGGGCTCCGCTACTTCGGAGCTTCAAAACTTTGAAACTTCAGGCTTCATAAGTTCCTCCAACTCCACACATCATTCCCTCTAAGCGCTGAACTGGAAAATTCCTAGAGAAGCTCTCTGAAGATTCACACTTCGAAGGTTCTTGCATCTATATACTTGCATTCCCCCAAACACCGAATTTCTAAATTCTCAGCTGGCACTTTGTGTTTCATTACTCTGGAACTCCGTTGCTTTGAGCTTCGTAGGTTTTACCTTCGTCATATCATGTTTCCTCTGAGCATGGAATTGGCGAACACCTGGAGAAGATATTCGAGCTTCACACTTTGGAGGTTCCTGCAACCACATACTCCAATTTCTCTGAATTCCAAACCTCCAAACTTTCGAAGTCTCAACAACAAACACACCCCAGGAGGAGATATGTGGTAGAAGTATGGATATGACACATGGTCCAATCTAACGGGTGACACGTGTGGAGTTCCAATTAGCACAAAAGGTCTTTGAAAATCATGAAACATGATGACATGTAGCAAGCATCACGTGTGTCCATGCCAACCTAGGTGATGTCAGCAGGCCACATCAATTCGGTGCTTCGTGACTTTGGCGCTCCGGAAATTTGGAAGTTTCCTCTCCAACATCCTTCAAAACTCCTAAACATTGAATTTTCGGGAAGGTGCACATCACTCTCAGTGATTTCATTATCCCATGTCACTCCGACATTACTGAACTTCGAAACTTCAGGCTTCGGAAGTTTTCACATCAATATACTTGATAACTCCCGAATACCAAACTTCCGAACATTTGTTCCATGGAGCGTCGAGACATCGGAGCTCTGGGAATTTAGAAAAATTCTCATCTACACACTTTAAAACTCCTGATGGTTGAGCTTCTGAACTCTTGATTAGTTCCACATCACTCCAAGTGAGATCATCATGTCACATCACTCTGGTGCTCCAAACCTTTGGGACTTAGGATATTTCCTCAACACAACTCCACATTTATTTCGAACCCCGAAGTGGCTAACTCTCTGAACTGTGCTTTTCCAGAGTTTTGGGACTCCGATGCTTTGAGGCTTCGGGCTTCATAATTGTTTGGTGTTGATCACCATACAACCCCCTAACTGCCAAATGACAAAATTTTGAACACTTGCAAATATGCGGACACGCATCTCCGATAATGGACGGTCCATATTGGTTTCAAACTTAGAGACTTTGGGGAAAACTCCACTCTGTGTAGCCACAACCTCATTTCCCCAAACGTCGAACTTTCGAACCACTTGGGGGATCCAATGGTACGCCTTCTCCCAAATGATCTACGGTGGAGATTCACTCTAGGAATTCAGGGCTTCAAGGATTTTTCCTCCTTTTTGTCAAAATATTTAAAATTGTCGAAGCAACGAAGTCCGAAGGACTTGAGGGGTTAACAACCATTCTACTTCCTCAAATCTGATGGCTGTGAAGGATATTCCTTCCCCCAAACAGATCTGATGGCCCAAATATTAACTTTATGGCCCCAAAGCCACGGTTACTGTGGTTTATTTCCTCTGTTGGATTTCTTGAACTGATACACCTTATGAGATTTCAAACATAATTAAGGTGTGCTCTCAGTTCTCTCTTGGAACTCATGGACATCTAAAACTCAAATTTTGTCCATTTCGACAAAAATTATTTCTTAAATGTTTTCTTCAATTTTACCTTACATGGCCCATCTAGGCTCAGTGTTGAAAACCGAAGCTCTGATACCATATTGTAGCGTACCCCAAGCCTCCCAGGTTGGGGCATGCCACATTACTACTTCACTTATTTCTAATAATCAAATTGCAACATACCCATCCATAGACCTGATGGGCTATGGCACACATAAACTGTAATATTCTAGATATAAAATAGTATGCAGAACATAAATAATTAGTGAGAAATGGTAGATAAACAATACTATAACGAGAACAACATCACAATAATACCATAATAGTACCAGAATAACACCAAAAAGATCACTTTGATTACTGAGAGCAATGTTCACTTGCCTCTTTGAGGGGGCAACCTCCAGCAGAGAAGAGCTCTATTACAATAATATCCAAGACAAACTTCTCATACCCTCGACTCCTATTTATACTAAATATGTCTATCAAAAGAACAATCTAGAGAAAGATCCTTCTAGAAGTGGAAGCTTCTATTAGGTCTTCTTACATTGGACTTATTCTTCCTTATTACTAGGTCTTATTAATATTGACCTTTATTACATGGAAATATATTATTCTACCTATGTGAGGGGTTAGGTCCCTAAGATGTCCTCCCCCTTAAAAATATCCTTGTCCTCAAGGCTTGAGATGAGGAAATTGGTGTAGAATAGTAGTTGGTTCCCAAGTGGCATATGTTTGATTTGTATCTTTCCACTGGACTAACACTTCCTTGATGGTTCGCTGACAGAAATGACGCTCACACTGGTCCAAAACTACTTGCGGTTGTATCCAAATGGATCCTTCTTCGTCCAACTCGAGAAGGTCAGTTTGAGTTTGGCACTTAGTTCAAATCACCTTCTTTAAGAAGGAAACATGAAAAACAGGATGGAGCTTATAATGATTGGGCAAAGCTAACTGATAGGCCACTTGTCCCACACACTTGAGAACTGTGTAAGGACCATAAAATTTGGGCGCTAGTTTCTGACAATGGTCATCCTTGAGGGAAGTTTGCTTGTAAGGTTACAGTCGAAGAAACACCTGATCCCCTTCTGCAAATTGACATTCAGAGTGACCTTGATCTGCTTGTTGCTTCATGTGATTTTGGGCCATGACCAAATTCTCTTTGAGGGTACAGAGAATAGACTCTCGAACTATAAGCGTTTGGTCAAATCCCTGGACCTTCAAGACACCTAGAAAATATGACAGAATTGAAGGTGTCTTTTTTCCATATACCGCTTCAAAAGGAGTCATGGGGGTAGTTGTATGGTAAGAAGTGTTGTACCACCATTCAGCTAGTGGTAACCATTGAGCCCACTGATATTTCCTTTCCAATGAAAAACACCTCAAATATGTTTCCAAACACTTGTTGACCACTTCATTTTGACCATCATTCTGGGGATGATAAGTTTTTCTGAGATGCAATTGGGTGCCCTAGATCTTGAAAATTTCTTGCCAAAAATTGCTAGTGAAATTTGGGTCGCGATAAAAAACAATAGAATGTAGCATGCCATGAAGCTTGAAGACCTAATCCATGAAAATTTGAGCCATAGTGGAGGTTGTAAATGGGTGTTGAAGAGCACAGAAATGAGCATACTTGGAAAGATGATCAACTACAACCATGATGACTAATTTATTTCCTGATTTAGGTAATCCTACAATAAAATCCATAGATATATCCTGCCAAATAACGAGTGTAATCGTAAGAGGTTGTAGTGTGCCAGGAGATTTGACTGTTTCTCCCTTATTACATTGACACACCTCACATTCAGCCACAAATTTATGAACGTCTTGTTTCATACCATCCCAGAAAAAGGAACGTTTGACCTGGTCATAGGTTTTGGTAAACCCTGAGTGCCCAGTTGAGGGTGTAGCATGAAGCTCAGAAATTACCGTGGATTTAAGTTTTGAATGTGTACTTAAATAAAAATGACCTTTGTATCGAAGCTCATCATTGAGCCAAGAGTAACCTGAGGAGACTGGATAATTGGACTGCAATTGTTGTATTAGATGCAAACTTTTGGAATCTTGTAGCCATTCCTGGTGAACAACTTGGAGCCAATCTGGTACAATGAAGGAGAGAGAAAAAAGGGACCCTTCATCTTCATATTTTCTGAAAAGTGCATCAGCAACCACATTGTTTTTTCCTTTATTTTAAATGATCTCATAATCATATCCAAAGATCTTAGTCACCCATTTTTGTTGCTTGGGAGAGGAAAGGTGTTGTTCCAGAAAATACTTAAGACTTTGATGATCTGTCTTAATTTGGAAGTGTTTCCCCAATAGATAAGGGCGCCAAAGATCCACGACATGCAGAATAGACAACATTTCCTTTTCATAGATTTATTTTCCCAAATTTCGCTCTGACAATTGTTTGTTGGTAAAGGCCAAAGGTCGACCCTCTTGCATAAGGATGACGCCAATTCCTTTCCCTATAGCATCAAATTACAGGACAAAGGTCTTTGTGAAATTAGGAAGGGGCAAGACTGGAGTGGTGCACATAGCCATCTTCAAGGTTTGAAAAGCCTAAGAAACTACGAGAGTACAAGTGAAATAATTATTTTTAAGGAGAGTAGTGAGAGGTGTTGCAATCTTTCCATAATTCTTAACAAACTTACGATAATAACATGTTAAACCAAGAAATCCTTTCAAGATTTTGAGAGTCTTTGGGTGAGGCCAATCTTGCATAGCTTAAATCTTTTTAGGATCCACCCAAACACCAGCCTTACCAACAATCTGACCCAAGTACTCAACTTCTAAGGTGCCAAAAGCACATTTAGATTGTTTGAGGAAAATTTGGTGCTGCGAGAGTAGATGGAGAATTTGATCCACATGGGAAAGATGAGATTGCCAAATTTTACTATAGATGAGAATATAATTGAAGAAAAATAAGACAAAATGACAGAGAAAAGGATGGAATACATGATTCATGAGGCTTTGAAAGGTGGAGGGGGAATTACACAGATCAAAGGGCATGACCAAAAACTCATAGTGACCCTCGTGAGTGTGAAAGGCAGTCTTGGGTATGTCAGCTCCTTGGGTATGTCAACTTCTTGCATATGTATATGGTGGTAGCCAGAACGCAGATCAAGTTTAGTGAAGTATTGAGCACCACTCAGCTCATCCAAGAGATCATCAATGACAGGAATGGGGAACTTGTCCTTGATGGTGAGATTATTGAGGGCACAAAAGTTGGGACACGTGCGACAAGTACCTTCTTTCTTAAGTACCATGACCACAAGGGAATAATAAGGGTTGGTACTGGGGTGGATAACACCCACTTGGAGAAATTCCTACATTATTTTCTCAATTTAACTCTTTTGAGAAAAGGGGTGGAGATAAGGGAGAACATTGGGAGGAAGACTGCCAGGAAAAAGGGGAATGGAATAATCATGAACACCACAAGAAGGAGGAAGGCCCTGATGAGTGGAAAAAACAACTTGATGTTTGGAAAGGATAGCTTGGAGGTCATGATGCACAGAGGGTGTCTCAACAGCTTGAATAGAATGAAGTTGAGCAATGATACCGGAGTGGCCTTTCTTGAGTAGAATTTCCATACGATGGGAAATAATGATCTCAGGAGAACCAGTTGTGAGACCTTGGAATTGATACTTTTGTCATTTATGTTGGAATTTCATGGTTAATTCCTTAAAATCCATAAGAATGGGACCCAAAGTGCGTAACCATTCAGCACCTAGCACAATGTCACAACCTCCCATGTCAATGGAAAACATATGACATTTCAGTTGGTAATGTCCAATTTGAAGACAAACATTTTCACATCACCCACCACATTTCATGGACCCACCATTGGCTATCATTATTTGAAAAATATTGACAACGCGAATATAGAAATTGGTTTCCTGGGCAATGCGACGATGAATAAAATTGTGGGTGCTACCACTGTCAACAAGGATGATGACCTTCCTGTGATTAATATAGCCAATGAGCTTAAGCATTTGGGGGGGTGAGAATCCAGTGAGGGAATGCAAGGAAATAAGTGGGTCAACTTTAGGTGGGTCAGTAGGCTCTTGGGTGGCATCAGGAAGGGAGGGTTCTTCAACAAGGAGAACTATCACATCCTCTTCAGGAAAATCTTCTAAGATGACCATAAATAGTTTTTGTTCCTTATACTTATGCCCCAAAAACTATTTTTCATCACAATTATAGCAAAGACCCTTCAGTTGGAGTTCATCCATTTCAGCCCTAGTTAGTTTATGGACCTTGAGGGGAGTAATAGGGGGGTTAGGATTAGCGGTTTGAGGGCGAGGAACAAAAGGGGTTTTTTTGTTCTGGGAAAAAAAAACTTGTTGGGCCTCTTTAGCACATTGAGTAGCTTCCAACCAAGTGGGAGGGGAGGCCATGAGAACCTAGGATTGTATTTCATCCTTGAGACTACTGATAAACAATTAGCGGAAGAATGCATCTGACATGCCCTCTATTCGAAAGGCCAAATTCTCAAAAGAAGTGATGAAGTCTTCCATTGTGCCTGACTATTTCAACTTGGTCAAATGACCTAGATAGTGGGTATCAATATCAAAGAGGGAATAGAGCTCAACAACAAACTGGGTCCAGGAAATATACCCCTGACATGAATTTTGTTGAACTAATGTAATTGCAAAGTGTATTCTAATTATTATTGATATATTATTCATTGGATCAATCCCCATTGAAGATTGATCATGTCAGCTATTGTAAAGGACCAAATCCCCTTTTGCAGATTGGTAAAAATATAATTGTAATAGGCAGAATAAGAAGTCATCCCCAGAATATATTAATGGTGGTTATAACCACCCACATTGAGAAGTTGGCCATGCCAGTGAAGAGACACTTCCACACATGCTAGAATCGTATAAATAAGGAGGCTAGCACCTCACTTAGACACACACTCACTTGTTCATTGAGAGACAAGTTTCAGAGCTGCAGTTGAAGGAGAGAGAGAGAGAGAGAGAGAGCCACATCCTTGGGGGAGGAATTTCTGTATTTGTTTGAGTTATCTCTGGGTTTTCTCCCCCGTGAGGGTTTCCCAGGATAAATGATATGTCTCTTGTGATTGTGTATTTCTCAGTGATCCTATCTTATGTTATTGTTATTTATTGAAATGCAAAGAACTCTAATAATAGCTTAAAAATTAACATGGTTTCACAGCTAAGATGAAGAGAGCATCTTTCACAAGAGAAAGTGAAAAACGTCATTGTTGTCATACATGCAAATTAGGGATTTTTGTTGGTGAGGTATTTTAGCCCTAAAACCATCTAGAAAAGTGCACCCTTCCTCAAGGATCACTTTGGTATCCTCGGTGCAACTTTTTAGAGGCTAGATCTCCCGAAAAGTGAAACCCTAGTTTCACAAAGTACTAGAAAACCAGAGTACCAGAAGTACCCGAGTACTAGAAGTACCAGAAAACTAGAAGAACCAGTCCAAAAATCCGCAGATCAAGTTTGAGCAAGTAAAAGTTGGATTTTCATAAATCTGACTGCACCAACTTACTTGCCTCAGCTCAACGCATCTATCCCCTAGATCAAAATTTCAAAATTTGACGTTTGAAAAATTAGGGTTTTCTTATAAAACCCTAAGTTGCAGTATCAATTGCGGTTGCAGTACCAGTTGAAGTATCAGTCGTGGTACCAGTTGCAGTCACCCTTGAAATTTTCAAGAGTTGGTAATGATTACCGTTGCTACCAGATGGTGCCACTACTTGCAAATGTTATCAGAGGTATGTACTCACATATGTTTAAATGGTTAAAATTTAAAGAGTATTTGCAGGAGAAGGGATCTCTTGCCATAGATCCAGAAGGATCTCAAGATCCAACACATTCAGAACAATAATGCAACTCGAGTTTGATTATTCTGAGATGCATCTATTTGTTATGACATTATTTTGATCAATGTTGCACGTTGTAGCTATGATCAAATTATTAGATGGATTAAAGTAGAGATCATAGAGTTTATTCTCTAACCTAACCTT
>SNQJ01S0036778.1:115691-136637 GCA_010110895.2 Picea sitchensis
TAGTTAGTTGTATATTACATTACATAACACATCTATTTATACAATCCTAATAAATGCTCAACCATTGATATTGATAAAAAAAATCAAGGGATTTAATTAAACCTATCCACTATCACAATATACTTTATCATATCTCTGTATCTTTTTGAGCCATGTTCTCAAATACTCATTTGAATTGGAGTGAAATCCTTCTAACTTACTCACATAGGTCATCACCTCTAGTTACCTACTCAACATGTCAAGTCATCATGTCACATGTATGAGTTATATATTCTAACACTCCCCCTTAATGAAAACATGTCTTAATATCTATTTGGTTAGGTATTTATCAAATTATTGTCATCGTCTTTAGTTTCTATCTTCATATGGATGGGCTTCATTGAGTGTTCTACTTACAAGCTTCCCCACATCATAAATCACCTTGGGATTTTTTGGCTTACCCCTAACCATTACAATGTTCAAGTGGTTTTGGATGACCACAAATCATCACCCCAATTTCTTTCTAGCTGACCACACACTTCACATACAAGTGGTTTCGGTTGACTACTCGCACACAAGTTTTTTTGACTGACCACAAACCATCATGATGGGGAAACTAATGCACACACTCTTTTAGGCTTTCTTCACTATAAGCTTCATCCTCAAACTTTCTTATTCTTTATTTTGTACCTTCACTAAACTAACTAAATTACACTTATTCTTCTTGTTGTACCTATAAACAAATGATCATTGATTCTTCTTGTACCTATTAAAAACTAATGATTGTTATCCATACACAAATAAATCCATCTACCGATATACATGGGTGCCATATTCTATACTCGCTAGTACTCTATAAATCCTTTTCACCTACATGGCTCATCAACACATTAGACTCTCCTTTAATTATAACTTGGTCCCTATCTTCTCACACTCTGAGATTACTTCATCTCACATTTCCCCCCTTAATTGAATATTCAACTTCTCTGATTCAACATCAAGATAGAATACGAGTACTACACTTGCCACCCTCGCACCTACATAGTGGTTAATTTAACAACTTGATTCCACATCCACTCTATGCATAAGAGGGCTACATGCTACATGATTACATGTGCTACCATACTAATCCATGTAGGCCTTACTCAATAGGGCTTGCTAAACACCTCGGGAATACAACTTGCCTATGGAAAATATTTACAAATTTGGACCAAAAACCTTTGACGTGTCGAGTACAACTGATCATGCACCCCTTGAAACACATATACAAATTCTTTAAGTTAGGTACAAAAAGCATTAAAAATTCTTTTTGAACAAATTAAAATCTCATCACTTACAATGCATCTTATATTTTCTTAGCCCCATGCTTAATATCAAACAAATAACCTATAGGATTCCTAATGTAGTAATTATGAGGAAGATGGTTGATGATTCAATAACTCAAGAGAAATTTTTGGTCAACAAACAAAAAAATTACACCTTTTACATTCCAGTTGGGAGGCATATCAAAATCTCCCACTATGCCATATGACTCATATTTGATGACACATCAGGATTAGATGCATGAATTACCATATGAAGGGATATCCACTCACTTTCAACCCAATATTTATCTCATGAGTTTTTTCTTTTGAAATAACTACAAGGATTCCAAAAGAAACATACACAACCCTTGCATAAATCGTCCTATTTACTCAATCCTTGCAATTTGTGGTTTTCCAAAAAATTTCACCCAAGTCTCTGTCCACGAGATTCCTCCCATCCAAGAAATCCAAGGGTATGAGAAAACTCGATGTTGTGAATTAGAGCAATTTCCCAATATCCATGTTACCTTTGGAAGAGACTTAAAATTTTCCACTACAAGTAGGAGACTTCCTCTGCTCCTCCACCTCCGAATTTCTCCCACTGTCAGTGCTAGAAGTTACCCCTAGACTGCTATAGGGTCAAGCCTAGCACATCTTTAGTTATTTCTATGATTTTGTAAATAAGGATGTGTTTGGGTTTTGAAAGAAGGTGGATCAGGTAAAGTGAAAGAGAAAGAATAAAGGAATAAGATAAAATGCAGACCAATGAATCACCATTGGGCATGGAGTCAAGTAAACACTCTGTTAGATTGAAGGCCAATAAACTGCATATCAGACAAAATACTTATATGATAATGGTTAGAAGAATGAAGAATGTGACAAATAGTAGAACATCCACCAAACAAAGATTCTCTCTGCAAAATGGATTTGACAGGTACTTGAACAAAACACACAAACAACAGGAAGATCACAACAAATCTTGTTGCTCAAGAATCTATTGTTTATGGAAAATCATTGATTCTAAATGGCTATAACTCATTCAAGCAAGAAGGAAAAACATAATGGAAAATGAAGAAATCACAATCTGATAACACATCTCACAGGGATGCTCAATGTCAGAAATGAATGCTTAATAAAACTGCCCATAGGCTTACAATGTTCATACACAGGATGATTAATCAAATTCTTCTCAGGCCTTACCCTCTCGGGTCTCCTCCCAGATCGAAACTAAAATATGAAAGCCCAAACATTAATAAATTAAAAGCGTTGAAGACTTCCTTTGGGCTGCCAACAGAGAAGTTTTTTCCTACTTCCCTTTGCAATTTGGATCTTTCATTTCCCATTTGTACTGATGATGTAGGGAGCACCTCAAATGAACCAGATAAACACCAATGAGAAGAAGATGATTCGTGACTACATTCAGATATCTCTTCCAATGCTGCTCCTCCTTATCGACGTACTAGCGGCATTTTCCACTTCATATTCTTTATCCTTAAAGAGCCAATTTCCTATGTTTCCCTTGGAGAAATCTGATTTTCCCTTATGTGCATCACAGTGGCCTCATTTTTCACTGAGAAAATTTTCCATTGGGTAGAAAGAGAAGGGGATCCTAGCAATGGAGGTGCTATTGGTTACACTGGATTCCATGCGACCGATTCTATTGCTTCCAAATATCCATCCTCCTTCAAAGCTAGGACACTTGTGTTTTCCTTGTCAAATCCACATTCCTATTTGCTGGTTTCAGAAGCACTGGCTAGCAATATTGGAGCCTGGGTTTCTTTTTCTGGAAAATCCCTATGAGGAAATCCCATTATAGGATAAGTGGTTGATTCCTCTTCCAGAATGGTTAAGGGGAATGGAACCCATTGCAATGTGTAAACCCTACTTAGTATCATTTTCCCCAAAGGTTAATGGAACTTGGGGTGTAGCTCTCTCTACGCAGACCCATGTTCCATGAACTGATGAAAGATCTGTGAGGAGGATCCATTGAGAGGATTTGTGAATCTAGATCTATAAATTCCATCTGTTGGTGCTGGGATGGTTCACAACAATATGGAAATCCATATGCCTTCCCACCATTAATATTTTCTCTTCCACTAAGTTTCCCTCGTTTTCCTCTAAATTTGGGTCGTGCAAGAAAATAGAGTGAATTCCTATTCCATTTTTGGAGATGTAAAGCACCGGGATGAGCTATCCACTTTCGTTTTCATCCTCCATGTGGATTGACTTGTGCGCTTGACTTAAGTGTCGATTGCAGGTGCACTGGCTCATTGTGTGTTGCGTGGTGTTTTTCTATTTTCATGTATGTAGAGGAAAATATCCATATGCATGAGACATAAACCCTTTAATTCTTTTTAATGCTGACAGTTGTGGACAAAATTGATGCATAGTGCATGAAGTAGGCCTCTTTGTGGTCTCTTCCCATGACACCTTGTGTTGAGTGACTTATCTCTCATCTTAATCGATTGAGCGTTTGGCATCTGATGTCTCTGTTGGCATATTTTCATCACCCGGGCACTTACACAACCTCTGTGTTGTATTTGGTAGTAGGTGCTTGGCTCGATAACCTGTGAACTTGGTTTTTTATGCCTGATGGCTTTAATGGAGCTTGGCCCTTTTGCCAATGTTGACTCTTAGTTGTAAACAATATTAAACATAAGCGGTTTAGATATGGTGAAAAAACCATTCTGGCGAAGAATATGATGCTTTATAATGGTGCTGGAAGAATGTCATTATTCCAGTAGCACGCCTGTCTTCACCAAAAGTACAAAATTTAACACTGTAAACTGAGTACTAACACTGGCTCCTTCTGGGGATGATGTTCTCCCTGTAAAGCATCAAGAACAAGTAGACCACTATGCCTTTCCTCTATGCATCCGTGCAATGCAACCTGCAAACTTTTTCCTCTGCAAACATCCACATTTATGCTCTTTCTAGTTCATTGGGTTTATGGAACCATTCATACTATCACCAGATCTCTTCAATCTTTATTCAAAATTTGAATACACACTTCTGAAAACAAAATTACTATTGCATGCTAACAAACTGAAAAGAATCTACTTGCTCATATGACAAGCATATTTTACACACTGCCTACTCTATCCAACTACTTCCATTAGATCAGGTAACATCATGCTTTCAGTGAAGCCATTCAAGTATCCGACTAACTGGTGAAACTCTTAATCTGGAGATAATGAAAGAAGGAACCCATGGAATACATAAATGCAATTCAAAAGGATGACAGAAGAACAATTTGACATTTGAATCGTTCAAAGATTCCAAATAATCGACAAAAGGATCATGAAAACCATAAAGAAATACCTTTTCATGATTTTTTAGTTGAAGATCAAAAGGTCTAGGCATATCTTCTTTCTGATAATGAGTGCCTCCTTCAGCTATTTGTAAATCTGAACATGACTGCAATCTAATTTCACTGCTGCTCGATTCTTGTTTGATGTCAGCTTTGTAAGTGATACCAGTTTTTTGTTCATGAGATATTGAACTAAACTCTTCAATAATCTCAATCCCCATCTGCTTAATATATTCTGAAGATGATGAACCATTAATATCGGATATTGGTTTGGTGACTTCCAGAAAATAATCTGTTACAGCTAGTGATGGAATAGGCTTAGTAATTTGTTCATAAATCTTCTTCAGGTCCCCATCGTTTCCTTCCTCAACTTCAGATGCATAGCTGTCATAAAGTGGCTTACTACTAAAGTTTTCATTATGTGTTGATGTGAAAATTTGCCCTCCACTTGAACCATGACTATCAAGGAGAGAATCTAAATTTTTGTTGTGATACAACTGCTGATCAAAGGCCTTAGAGAGAAAAGATGAGATCTGTTGTTCATAGAAATTACCATCATATTCAGAATTATAATAATCATTATAGATAGGTGAGCCAAAAACTTGTGTCTTTCATAGAAGGACGAGCAACCTCATGATGTAAAACAAATTTAGAAGAAGATTCAGAAGACGATGAAACATCTTCTCCTTCCTCAACATAATCATCCTCTATATCATAGTCAAAATTACTAGAAACATTTGAACAAGGGACAAATGTGTCTACAGTATGGTTGTCACTAACCTCCTTACAAACAGAAGAAATGCTAACTGAATGTTGAATGCCAAATTCAAATTCTTTACAACATTTATCAAAAGGAAAATCAACCAGATAAATGTTTTTGTAATAATGATGAAAGACAGTATGAAACTCATTCAAAGAATGAATGCTAGTAGCAAGAAGAGATTGACACTGTTGTTCCAGAGTTCGTACCTAAGGCTTAGAAGGTACAGTGTCTAGGCATTCGAAAGTGAGTGAAGAGTAATAAAGGGGAGAGCATCTACCTTCGGGAAAGGAAGCTAAGGATGATTTCTAGGGTGTCATTGTCTAGCCTCCAACTGTTCCTAGATGTTTATATCCCACTCAATCACAACCCACGAGCGCTCAAGTTCTACCCGGGTATTGGTTGTTTTAAGAATAATATCGAAAAGGTTCAAAGTGATATGTGTTTGGTCCGATAAATCAGGCTCAATGTTAGGCTGTCTTACAACAGGGACAATCATAGAGGAACAATGAAAGTAAAGGAAAGTTTCAAAGTTTTATATGCTATCTCAATTCGATCGTATAAAAGAGAACTATATGATTTGATATAAAAGATAAATTAAAAACCAAAGGCCTTTTCCCGTAACTTTGTTATCTAGTAAATAATTGGTGTGTGTGAAAATGTGAGAAAAACATAAAGCTGCTTATAATACGAGGCTCCTATCAAGGGAGAATCTGGCCCTGTAAACAGAAGAGGAAAAAGGTGAGAAGAAATATGACGAATGTATAAAATATGAAAATCTAATGAGTCCACAGGTCTTGTACCTGCTAATAGCTGATACAGAGGAAAAACTATAAACTATATAGACAATTAAAATTAATCACCACAGTAGAGGTTTTACTAAATTACAGTGTGACATTCATCAAACATATATGTGCGAAATGAAATTGAACAAGAAATTAGAGAGGAGACAAACTCATAACACAGTCTTGACGGAATAAGGAATCTTCGGATTGCTTTGTATTAATATTCAAAAAAGAGTCTCTATTACAATCGACCAAAATAGGTCTAGCCCTTTTTCTTTCTTCAAAATGTATATTTATACAAATTTCTATATGCTGGAATCTCAATCGTTCCAGAGGTTTTTGGTTATAACAAAGGAGTTTTAATCGTTTCAATTCTTTATCTCTGTCCTCATTTGGTACTGGAAACTTGCCTCTTCACATGCTCTGTGCAAACGACACACCTTTCCACCAGCTGTGATATCAACTTAGAAGGTTCCGCTTGATTATTGGTCTCAAAAGCATAACAATCTTTAGCCAATAATGGCAATTTTCCTTCCACCTGTTGGTATTTGGCACTGATAGAACATAATAGTATACTCCGTTTAATTAACCATTTATCTATTTGAACTATGTCCGTTTGGGTTATTTGTGATATTTTGGCTAATTCTCTTTCTTCATTTTCCTTGATATTTAGCAGATATTTGGCAGTATTGATCTGGCCCAGTATCTCAATGCTACTTTCACCATTGGAACCCAACCAAATCCCATTTAACAGACCGAAAGTTTCTTCACAAGATTTTCTTACCTCCTTAGCTTGTTGTCTGCCTTCAGATATGTTACGCTCCCATTCTTTCAACAAGATGTTTCCTCTGGTCTGCTCTGGGATGGGAAAACTAGAACTATTTCCTATCTCCCTTCTCATCGTGGCTATAATAGCCTCCTGGAAGGCAACTTGAGCCACCCTAGCTTCCCTTTCTCTGAGATAGAGGTTCTCCAATACCTGATCAATGAGTTGGTAGTTGCTTTGAATCATTTTTACTTTAACAAGCAGACCTTGCTGCGCTGTCGATAACCTTTTTCTGATTTCTATTGCTTGGGATTGAAATATCCCGATATTGATTACCTGGCTTTCGATGAACTCTAATTTGGCCCGTAGCTGCTCTAACAATTCTCCTTGCTGGCCTATCTGTATCTGACTTGTCTGAGCGATCAGCTATGCCTGTTTGAAATCAACTTTGCGCTACTGGATTTCTTTTTGATCATCTATTCTAGCTTGCTCTAAAGTTGTATTCTCCTGATCTTTGGTAGTGGCCTCTGTTGTAGCTAGTTTAGCCTCTAATTCCTTGATCAAATGATTTTTTCACTTCAGCTGATCCTTTAGGGTCCTTACTAAATATTTGTTTTCCGTAGCGAAAGCTCCGAATGTTCCTGCTATTTGCGTTGCAAATTATTCAGTTTTCATAGTTCTCCCATCGGTTTTAATTTTAAATTTTTTAGATACAGTACCTGCCTCTTGGTAAAGTTCTTGTCTCACGAGAGCCTTTCTCTTCTTATCGAAGAAGAACTCATTTGGAGGTAGTTCTTCGACTGTTATGGGTGTTAATTCTTCACCAAAAATCCAACCTACGTCTGGTATTCCCTTTGTGGACTGTAGGGGGGTAATAGAAATGATGGGATTGCTGACCTGTTTAGATGATTTCCCTAGAGTAATGACTGAGGTTGGATCGCTTGGAGGATTGTAAGTCTTGGATTCCTATTTCGGACCCCCAGTTTGCTCCTTCTTGTCCTAGTGTTCTTCTTGGATGGGTGCTGAATCTTTGGAGCCTTCGGCTTCTGTTTGCTTCACCTCTCCGGTCGTTGGATTCTTACCCCTTAATACTGGGGGAAGGCAGCTTCACCTATGTTATTGGAATTTGAAAACATCGACCCTCTCTTCGGGTGACAGGGCTTGTATCCGAGCCAAAACCTCGGCATAAGATCTCGCACCTCGGAAAATATCATCATGAGGCGAATTCTTGTGCTCAAATCTTTTAAGGTCACAACTATCCAAGTGATTATTCATGACCCTGTGTGGGTCATGTTTCTTGAATTCAATGTGGACTAATTTTATATATTCTAAGGAAGCTTCCTCGACCTTTGCATGCCCGAAATCATATAAAGAATAGGTATTTAAATGAATGGGGAAAGGTGGCCATACCTTCTTTGAAAATCCTTTCAGCTCTTTACTTATTCCACCAATCACGGTTTGCCTAGCGATCGCACGACAAGCCAACCTATCGGGTATAAACAATGGTAGAGAATGCGGAGGGACAGAAGCGCCGAAAACCCTGATGTATGAAAATTCTTCCTCCTTGTACTAGTCGTCCACCCTACTCAAATTTGGCATGATGCTATCTGAGATCCTGGGCGGTGGATTACCGAAGATGGTGACATGCATCGGTACCATTACCCCATTGAAGATTTTGTATACAAAATTTGAGGGCTTATCCTCCCAAATCTTTGAATGGTAGACATGGATAGGCTCAGCATCCGATGGAGCCCAACTCCAGCTCATTAAGGGAAAAGGCATCATAGAACACACGTCGTCCATGATGTATGCGGACATACAAAATGAAGCGGCCTTCCTACTCACCTGCTGCGTCCGATATTCTATAATCCGACTCGTCAGACTATCTGACAACAGTTTGGCCTAGTCGAAGGAACAACCTTCTACGACTGTATGCATCAGAGGCACCCATGGGAAGAAAAAATGTGTGGTGTCTTCCCTCCCATACAATCTATAGGTCATCATTGCTATGTATTTGGATTGTGGCTCCAAAGAAGATATGGAATAAACTCCGTCGCTATCTGCCCTGGACTTTGCGGGGTGTGAGACCCAATCCTTGATCAAATCTGATAATATTTTTCCGTATTGCTAGCATTCATTTTTTTTAAAATCCTCTAGAAACTTGGCATTGTATGTGAAGTTCGACATGGGTGGCAACTTGTACATAACCTGTAAGTTTTCTGGTCTAAAGGTCCCAACAATGACCTTCTTCTCGCTGATGATGGTTCTAGTCGGGATATCTACATGATCTACTACCCATCGAATCATGTCATAGTAAGGCATAAGACATGGCCTGGCCGCTACTTTGTGCATATCTTCTTGGACAACGATCTTGTATTTGGTGGTCAAGTCATCTTTCTCGTTGTCACTGGAATCATCCAAACAATTCACCAAATCAGATTGCAGAACCTCGGAAATTTATGACCAGGTTCGTATAGAATCAACGCTTCGTAAAGTATCAGAAACATTAGCAGATCCTTGTCCTAAAATATCAACACCTACCTTGGATGCTTTTCGCAGGGCCATGACAGAGGATTGTGACTTATCTCTCCTGTAATAAAAATGTGTATACATACAGAAGTCAGCCTGCTGATAAAACTTCTCTACGAATGATAGAAATGAGCTTTATGAATAGAACATAAAGAAAAAGATCTATATCTTTGACTATTTAAAACCTCAATGTCCTTATGAACAGAACGATGAAATCATTTTTAGAGACAGATTTAGCAATAAAAACCATATCCTTACTTGTCGCTTCACCTCATTTCCAATTAATGCCATAAATTTCGATGGTTCGTGACACAAGTTGGTGCAAGGAAAAATTAAATTTACCTCGTAGACTGTGCATATTATTATTTGCATTGAACACTGATTAAGCTGGCTTAGCTTCTTTAATTAAGCTTTCTTAATTATTAATCAACCTTTCGACATTCGCCGTATTGAGAGTTTTCACTCTAACCTTTCGAGCCTCTAAAACCCGAGATCGCGATGATTAGATTTAGTTAAGCACAAAGGTAAACAAGATTAATTGTTTAATTAATCATGTTTTAATTTATATTGCGACTTCGCGACTTGGGGCTTCGAAGGTATAGTTTCCGGGAGGAGCGTATGCCGAGTTGAGAAATCCCGACAGACTTTAACCATGGTCAAAACTAATCACCCCTGACACTAACCCAGGTTACTTAAGTAAAAGTCTTCGCGGCTTCACCTATCAGAGTTATGATGGTAATGTTTTTGGAGAGAGTGAACACTGAGACGCAAAATCCCGACAGACTAGGTTTTAAAGAATTTTACTCTCAACTTTAACCTGAGGTAATCTTTTAAAAACTTTTCGCGACCTCGCACATCGGGGCTTGTAAATCTTGTGACTTGTAACTACTGAAGCGCGATATCCCGAGGTACAAAAAGTAAATTTTTTTGTTTAATCGATAAAAGGTGGTGACTTATGAAACATAACATCCTTCGCTTATTTCTCATGTCAGGACTATTGAAATTGTTTAGTTGGTAAATGTCACGAAGCAAAAAAGAACTTAAAGTCCAACATTTGACTTTAAAAATTACATTTAAACCAGTTGAAAAAGGTAGCTCCAACATAGGCTCCAACTAGGGATCCCATATTCCTGCAAGACGGGAAGAACAGTAGACCACGTGCCTGTATTGGGTGAATGGAGTCAATGGCTTTACCAGTGAAACTGTTCCTAGTAAAAGGATACAGAGGGAAAAATTGATTTCGTCTTTTACTTGTGAAAAGCTTTTCAAAACTCGAATACATTTCACACCCAGCTGCACTCCCTTTCACGAATTTCTCTTTCTCTTTACTGAATTTAGGTTTGCATTAGGAAAATCAAGACAGTCCTAGGAAATCCAACATATCTTGTGGCTTTTGGTTTGCATCAAATGAAGTTTATTACATGTTATTAATAAGGGAGCCCTGTCTGAACTTAGGATGTAGATCCGGTTTCGAGAACAATTGGTTACCAGAGCAAAGTGAGATTCACGTATAACAGCCTTACAGATATCTCAGATATTGCTTCACTGCCAGTGGGCCTATTCAGTACCTCGGTGAAGTTATCTGACCCTTTTTACTGAATTTCCTTTCACCACTTCGAAATATATTTATGCATTTAAATGCTGAGACGAGGGCAATCATTTCTGAATTTCCTTTCATCGTCTTTTTGGACTAGATGAACAATTAAATATGACTTTCCTTTCACCATCTATCCTATAATTTACTTTTTAGAACACGAAGTGAGGGAAATCAGTTTGTATGAGGGGTGATATCTGTGTTTGCAATGAAGGTCTGTCAACTTACTTTGATTACTCGGTACCAATCCTCTCTTAACTTTCACCACACCTTAGCCCACAGGGAAAAGGGGAAAAAATTATTTCTAGGGGTATTCCTTCGAGCAAGCCTCAATATTTCGAAACTGTTGAAAAGCCTATAATAGTTAGGATTAACCTATGCATCACTTTGTTTAGTAAGAGACTGAGGAGTTGTGAAGATCAACTTACTTTCCAAAATCTGCTTTGCAGCTTTCAAAGTTAACACATCATCTCTTCTTCCCATGTATGCAAACCCAGGAAGATGTTTGGCTTTTTAGGAAGGTAAATCTAAGAACAGAAAGAAGGGTGATGGATAGAGATCAGTAAACTGAAAGACAAGGGTCGAAAATTAAAACTGACTCTTGAAATCCCTTTTTGGAGAGGCTTTATTTTCTCTGCTTACTTTAACTACCTTCTATCTTTGTTTTAAGTGAAAATTCTTAGGACCCAGAGCGAGTAGTTGTTCTTTTTTAATAAACATTCAAGTGAAACCATTATATTCATGAGACCATTGCGGCATTCTGAAAATCTTTGTTAGAATAATAAAATTCTCAGGAATTCATACCTTTACCTTACCATTTTATAATAACAGAAAACCTTTTCTATCACCTGTTTTGGCGAATTTATTTTCCAATATAGGACCTTTTGATTACCTTTTTCGCTCGTTTGGGCTGCAAACCGGAATCCTGAAAGGGAAAAATGAGAAAAGTATTAGGTATATATATATATACATTTTTTAATTTTTTTTTTTGTATTGAAAATTCCGTATTTCTATTTCTAAAAAAATCACCGACCTGATTAATTATTGGTGAAAGTGCACTTACCAAAAATAAATTATAAGAAAGGAAAACACAAACTAGTATATTACAGTGGAAATTTTTTGGGAACCAGTTATTGCATATAATGTTTTAAATAACGCCTGTTGACAGGGGCATTGAAAATTTTACCATCTAGATTTTCTAATAGAAACAAATTCTTTCCTTTGGGAGTTGCGACTCTAAATGATCCATACCAAATATGATCAAATTTACCGTGTTTCGCTGAGTCTTCCTTCCTAGCATCCCATCTCAAGACCAAATCGCTCAGTAGAAACTCTCTGTCTTTTGCCTTACGATCAAATAACGTTTTCATATCATCTTTGTATTTCTGCAACCTTTCATCTACTTCGACCCTGTGTTGTTGCACTTCAATTAGCTGATTTATCCTTATGGTAACATGATTCGGTTCTTCTTTCTCATCTTTCCATAATTTCATCACGGGGAGTGCTAGATTTTTCGGCAATACCACATCGGTCCTGTACACCATTTGGAAAGGCGAGGTGCCGATAGAATTTTTCGTGCCTATCCAATTCGCCCATAAGGCGTATTTCAAATGCACATGCCAAGATTTTTTATTAATGTCCAACACTTTCTTAATTACATTTATCAGACTCTTGTTTGAAGACTCGACTAGTCCTTTTCCTTGGGGATAATAAGCTGTGGAATGACCGAGTACGATGTTGTATTTCTGGAAAAAGCTGATCATAGCCATAGATTTGAAATACTGGGCGTTATCCATGACAAGTTTTCAGGGGCAGCCAAATCTAGACAAAATGTTGTCTTCCAAGAAGTCTATTACCACTGAATTTGTTGCCCTTCTGGTTGGAAGAGCCTCCACCCATTTAGTGAAGTAATTTGTGGCAGTCAGGATCTATTTGTGTTGAGCACTAGAATGGGGGTTGATTTCGCCTATAAAATCTAGTCCCCATTGCTGGAAAGGGGCTTCCATTTTGACCGACACCAATGGTAGTGCTGGGAGTTTATGCTTGTCTGCGAATAGTTGACATGGGTTACATTCTATGACTTTGGCATTTATGTTTGAGAAATGTTTTGGCCAATAATACCCTGCCCTCAATATCTTATAAGTTGTCTCCCTCCAAGCGTGGTGTCCCCCACAAACTCTTTCGTGAAATTCGCTTATCACCCTCTCTGTTTCTGATTCGACTAAACAGACCAACAGGAAACCTAGTAGGTCCTTCCAATATAATTGATTATCGGATCTACAGTATTTGACCGCATGTAATTTTAGTGTTCTGGCTTTAGATGGGGGTAAATCACTCGGGCATTTCAATGTCGTCAGATATGACACTATGTTTTTGTGTTAGTCTGATGAGACAAACTTCTCTTCAATTCTGATTGCGCTTGTTGGCTCATCAAACTCATTCATGTCCACACCTTCTTCATATCCCTGTAGGTCATTTATACTGAGAGATCTGAAATATGATTTTGCTAAGAGTTTGGCCAAACCTTGTCCTTTTACCAATTTCGTTGGTTTTATTTCCAGGTCAAATTCTTGAATTTTGGCAAGCCATCGTCCCCTTTTTCCATCACTATCAGATTGAACCAAAATATCCTTTATAGAAATGGTAGGTACATACGCGATTATCTTGGAATGCAACACATAGGTTCTGAATGCTTTCAATGCCTTCACCATAGCATACGCTTGCTTTTCCATTATATCGTATTTAAGATCTGCGTCTCTGAGACTCTTGCTAAAAAAATCTATCGGTTGTTCGAAACCTTCTTTGTTTTTTTGGAGGAGTACCGCGGCGATTGTGTGTTCAAAGGCGAATGAGAAAATAAGAAAATATTTTTGATAATCAGGGCTTGCCAGTATAGGTGCCTCGCTTATGACTCTCTTGGTGTGTGTAAACGCCACTTTAGCTTCTACTGTCCATTTCACTTTGTCTCTTTTCTTTAGCATATCTGTAATCAATTTCACGATTTCAACAAAGTTCGGAATAATCTCCTCAAAAAATTTATTTTTCCTAAAAATGACTGAATTTATTTTACATTCCTAGGAATATTTATAGTATCTATAGCCTTAACTCTTTTAGGATAGATTTTAATACCGTCTCGAGACATAATATGGTCCAAGAGTTTACCTTCTTGCATGGCGAAGTGGGAGTTTTTGGGATTCAAAGACAGACCAAACTTACGCCATTTCTCAAACGTCTGCTTGAGATGTACCAGATGATCTTCATCAGATTTAGAAAAAACAGTTAGATCATCAAGATAAATGACCACAAATTTATCCCTTTCGCTGATGAAAGAAATGTCCATAGCACGTTGGAAGGTAGCGCCTGCATTCATTAAACCAAAAGAAATTTTATCATACATAAAAGTACCCCAAGGGGTAGTGAAAGTTGTTTTCTCTTTATCTAGTTCACTTACAATGATTTGATTATATCCAGAGAACCCATCGATCATTGACATCCTGTTTTCCCCAACTACCTTTTCTAAAACGTGATCCATTTTGGGTAGAGGGTAGTTATCTTTGAGGGAGGACTTATTCAAATTTCTAAAGTCCACACACAGTCTGATCTCCCCACTCTTCTTTCTGACCGGCACTAGGTTTGCTACCCAATCAAAGTATCTCATAGGTACTATTATTTTTGCATCCAAGAGCTTTTTAACTTCCTTTTCGACCACAGGAAATAAAATAGGGTTGATTTGTTTGATTTTTTGTCGAAAGGGTTTGACACCAGGTTTTAGAGGTATCTTGTGTTTGATCACAGCGGTGTCGTATGTTCTCAGCTCTTCGTAAGACCAAGCAAAAAAATCTTTATACTGTCCGAGCAATTCTTTATACTTGCTTTTTACCTCAGGATGAAGGTACTTTGATATTTTTACCATCCTAGGTTCTTCTTTGTTCCCTACATCGCAGTCTTCAACCTCCTCTACTTGGGGTTGCAGGGTGGATTTCAAGGGTATGTCATTCTGATCGAACAGTCTCTCCAGGGGAATTAGTCCTTTCGGAATCTGATTGTTCTTTAGAACCAACATGCGATGATTTGCAATATTTTCCTGGAACTCTTGAGGTTCCTCTCCTTCTTGCATGATCCATATGTGATCATTTCAATTCTCTTGATCAATGTGAGTTTCAGACAAGTTGCCTACTGCTTCGAGGAATTTCCTGATCTGTTCGTCATCCTTGAAAACCTGCCAGTGTTGTATGTTGTTTGGGATGGATGGTCTGTGCCTTACCTCTATGTGGTACTTTAATTTAAAATCTGTATGGGGAGAGAAAGTTGAGGTTGCTTTGGCTAACGAATCGGCCTGCAAATTTTTGGCGTGTGGGATGAAGTGGATATTTACAGATGAGAAGAAATTTTCCATTAGATCCCAAGCACAATTTCTATATGATCTCAATCTCGGGTGCTTGTCCTGGTATTGTCGATTTATCTGCTTGACTATCAACTCTGCATCTTCATATACTTCCAGGTTCTTTATGTTTAGTTTCTTGGCAACTTCCAATCCTAATATTAAGGCTTCATACTCACATACATTGTTGGTGTAGTCTATATCCCATTGAAGCTTGTAAGAGAAGGGGACAACAAATTTATTTTCAGGTGCCACAAAATGTACCCCTGCACCTGCTCCTTCACATGAGATGGCACCATCAAAAAACATTTTCCAGATCCTAGTGCTATGCATATTTTCTGATTCTTTCTCATCTATGTAATTTTCTTCTGTGCAGTTATCTATACCATCATCAAAAGACAAAATGCAATTTCCCAGATCTTGATCAGCAATGTAAACAAGAAAATTGTTAGGATTCTGAGGATCGCTCACTGTATAGGCTAACCACGTTTCTCTGTATAACCGAGTAAGTTGTCCACCAAACACAGGAATTGTGGTGTAAGTCATGTCCAGTTGGAGGGACCCCCCAAGTTTGGCTCCCCATGACCCTGATAGAAGTAAGCCATACTTTGGGGGGATATCAGCAATAACTACATCCATCAGGACACTTTTGACTGGGACCTGTGCAAGGGTGACTACTAAATCTTTTATCATACCCATGCACTTAACTCTTCTCAAATAAAAAGAGTAGAGATCTCTGTAAGGTCTGGTGATCTCAAGGCCTAGTCTATCCATAATAATTTTGGGCATCACATTATGTGAAGCTCCAGAGTCTAGAATGAAGTTATGCAACATTTGATCATGCACATTTAGGGTGATATAGAAAGGAGCAATGGTGTCTTTGGCACCCTCAAAATGTGGACCAAAAGTGATATTGGGATTATCATCTTCCAAGTTTATCATGTCGGATTGACTTTCTTGATATGAACAACCTATCACTTTGGTTATCTGCTTACGATATGCAGGATTCTTTGCTAATTCAACCAAAGGGATTGGTATTTTGATCCTATTTATCTCATTTTCAAAACTAAAACCACCACTACCTTTGTCCGTTTCTCTGGTTGAAACCTCAGATTCTTTCTTCTCCAACTTATTCATCTGAGATGATTTATTACTCATGAGTTTATTTACCGGTGTGGGTGTCTCAGCTGTCTTGATTTCCCTTGTTTGGGTCTCAACCTCCTTCGTTTTCGGATCCAACAAGTCAACCCATTTTATTTTATTAGTAGATGTTTTGGTTTCTTTTGGGGCTGGCATGTATACTTCACCTCTAGGGAGAATTTTCTTGGGTTGAGGAATCAATGCAGGTTTTTTTTTAGATCTCAGGTTATACCTAGGTTGGATCTCAGCCATTACAGAATCGGTCGTTTCTTGACATACAGGGAAATCAATATTATTGATATCATCATCTTCATTTCATGGTTGTTGTCTGTTTAAAGAACTCTCATAATCTTCTTTAGTTACATAAGGCTGAGTGCAGTCATCACCCAAATTTGTCACATCTTCTTCCAGCCCCTCGAAATCTTCCAGGTCATTTCCTCCTATAAAATTTTTATTTTTTAAAGGGGTTTGAATTTTCTGATCTTCATTTTTAATCTGTCTTTGTTGATTTTGAAGATTGGCGTTTCTCCTGAATTCCATTTTAATGAAAGGATCGGCCTTAGATTGATCCAGCTCGATCCTAGAAATTTTATTTGACAACTCCTTAATTATTCTAGCCATATCATCCATTTTGTCGTCTGTGGATCTATTAGATCCTGAGGGTCCGACTTGTTCCCTGAAATGTCTAGTTTCTCGGTTTCCTATTTCTACCTTAGCTTTCAATTTTCCAGAAGCCATCATGTTAGATTCGATTTCCACAACATCATCTTGCATTCAGGTTAGGGTAACCCATCTTCTTTCTCTTAACAGAAGGGAAAAATTTGGTTTGAAAGCTCCCGCAAAGGTTACTTTGGCTGTAGGTTGGGATGGTTTAACTTCAGATGGTATTTTATTACACAACTTATTAAATATTTGAATAAATTCCATAACTGTTTCCGAATTCATTTTCTTTAAAGATCCGAACTCAGTCAAATAACACAAGTGGTCTTTCCTTTCGCCCCACTGTCTAAGGAAGGTGTCTTCTAGGGCATCGTAGGATAATATCGATCTCGCGGGTAGGATTCAAAACCAGGTTCATACCTGTCCTTCAAAAGTTTGAACAAACACCCTCAAATACACGTCTTTGTTCTTGAGACCTAGGATATCTGTGAACTGATCAAAATTTTTTATATGTTCGGCTACCGTCAAGTCTCCTGCTCCTGTAAACTTAGGTAGGATTTTTATATAATCAGGAAGTTCATGAAGAGGGACATGTAGAACTAAAGGCGCATATCTTGCAGCCACTTTAGTGAAAAATCTAGGAGGGGGGAGAGGCCCTTGGCCTCCTACTCCTCCTCCTAGAGCCCCACCACCTCCTAAAACTCCACCACCTCCGAAAACCCCTCCACCTCCTCCTCTGGTGGCTGCCATCAATACTACTGGATAGGGAAATGGTGGATAGGGAAATGGAGAGGGTTCTAGACCACTAAAATCGAATCTTTAGCTTCTTTGTGAGACGAGAAAACCAAAGATGGGTGATAAGTGATGCAAGGACTTGGCACTTCGAATTTTCAAGAAGTGTAATCAGGGGAACCCGCGGGCGTGTAATCTGAGTGTAAGGTATACTTTCCGAGATCTGGTGAGGTCATGAGATCTAATTGAAAATTTGGTGGGATATTGATCTTTGATAAATCCACTGCAGGGATTTTACCTTTGTATACATCAGAGGTTATCAAAAGGGTTTCACTTTTATTCTCAAAGAGAGCTAAAATTGGATTGGTGGTTTCAGGAGGGGAACTGTGCGAATTTGAAGGTTCAAACAAACTCTTGATCTTGGGTTGTGGGTACTTAAGCTGATAGACTATAGTAGTTGGCTTAAGGGAACCTCTAATTTTCAGTACCTTTTCGTGATCGAAAAAAGGCATGGTCTGTTTGCCCTCTGTGTTTTGTCTGGTATTCCTTTGATAGGATGCCAACTTATTCAACATGGAGTCACCAAGTGAAATATAATAAAATCATTTCAAGGGTGTTCACTCTTTGTTCACTATCAAAGGGTGAAACTTGTGAGAATGTCGTTCTTCCCAGGGAAAAGGTTTCGTAACTTCGTTCCCTGACAATGGCTCCAAAAAGATGTTGTTCCAGAGTTTGTAGCTAAGGCTTAGAAGGTACAGTGTCTAGGCATCCGAAAGTGAGTGAAGAGTAATAAAGGGGAGAGCATAAACCCTCAGGAAAGGAAGCTAAGGCTAATTTCCGGGTTGTCGCTGTCTAGCCTCCAACTGTTCCTGGATGTTTATATCCCGCTCAATCGTAGCCCACGAGCGCTCAAGTTCTACCCGGGTATTGGCTGTTTTAAGAATAGTATCGAAAATGTTCAAAGTGATATGTGTTTGGTCAGATAAACCAGTCTCAATGTTAGGTTGTCTTACAATGGGGACAGTCATAGAAGAACAATGAAAGTAAAGGAAAGTTTCAAAGTTTTAGATGTTGTCTCAATTCTATTGTATAAAAGAGAACTATATGATTTGATATAAAAGATAAATTACAAACCAAAGGCCTTTTCCCGTAACTGTGTTATCTAGTAAATAATTGGTGTGTGTGAAAATGTGAGAAAAACATAAAGTTGCTTATAATACGAGGCTCCTATCAAGGGAGAATCTCACCCTATAACAGACGAAGAAAAAGGTGAGAAGAAATCTGACGAATGTATAAAATATGAAAATCTAATGAGTCCACAGGTCTTGTACCTACTAATATCCGATACAGAGGAAAAAATATAAACTATATAAACAATTAAAATTAATCACCACAGTAGAGGTTTTACTAAATTGCAGTGTGACATTCATCAACCATATATGTGCGAAATGAAATTGAACAAGAAATCAGAGAGGAGACAAACTCATAACACAGTCTTGATGGAATCAGGAATCTTCGGATTGCTTTGTATTAATATTCAAAAAAGAGTCTCTATTACAATCGACCAAAATAGGTCCAACCCCTTTTCTTTCTTCAAAATGTATATTTATACAAATTTCTATATGCTGGAATCTCAATCGTTCCAAAGGTTTTCGGTTATAACAAAGGAGTTTTAATCGTTTCAATTATTTATCTCTGTCCTCATTTGGTACCGGAAACCTGCCTCTTCACATGCTCTGTGTAAACGACACATCTTTCCACCAGCTATGATATCAACTTAGAAGGTTTTGCTTGGTTATTGGCCTCAAAAGCATAGCAATCTTTAGCCAATAATGGAAATTTTCCTTCAACCTGTTGGTCTTTGGCGCTGATAGAACATAATAGTATACTTGGTTTAATTAACCATTTATCTATTTGAACTATGTCTGTCTCGGTTATTTGTGATATTTTGGCTAATTCTCTTTCTTCATTTTCCTTGATATTTAGCAAATATTTGGCTATATTAATCTGGCCCAGTATCTCAATGCTACTTTCACCATCGAAACCCAACCAAATCCCATTTAACAGAACGAAAGTTTCTTCACAATATTTTCTTACATCCTTAGCTTGTTGTCTGCCTTCAGACATGTTACGCTCCCGTTCTTTCAACAAGATGTTGCCTCTGGTCTACTCTGGGATGGGAAAACTGGAACTACTGCCTGCCTCCCTTATCGTCGTGGCTATAATAGCCTTCTGGAAGGCAACTTGAGCCGCCCCAGCTTCCCTTTCTCTGAGAGAGAGGTTCTCCAATACCTGATCAATGAGTTGGCAGTTTCTTTGAATCATTTCTACTTTAACAAGCAGACCTTGTTGCGTTGCCGATAACCTTTTTCTGATTTCTATTACTTGGGATTGAAATATCCCGATATCGATTACCTGGCTTTCGGTGAACTCTAATTTGGACCGTAGCTTCTCTATAAATTCTCCTTACTGGCCTATCTATATCTGGCTTGTTTGAGCCATCAACTGTGCCAGTTCGAGATTAGTTTTGAGCTGCTCGATTTCTTTTTGATCATCTATTCTAGCTTGCTCTAAAGTTGTATTCGCCTAATCTTTGGCAACGATCTCTGTTGTAGCTAGTTTAGCCTCTAATGCCTTGATCAAACGATTTTTTCACTTTAGATAATCCTTTAGGGTCTCGATTGAATATTGGTTTTCCGTAGAGAAAGCTCCCAATGTTCCTACTATTTGCGTTGCAAATTCTTCTTTTTTCATATTTCTCCCATCGGTTAAACTTTTAAATTTTTTAGATATAGTACCTGCCTCTTGGTAAAGTTCTTGTCTCACAAAATCCTTTCTCTTATTATCTAAGAAGAACTCATTCAGAGTTAGTGCAAGATACCAGATATATAAAATATGCAAAACAGAAATGAAATGCTAGAAATGACAGAATAATAGTAAAATATCCAGCATAATCTTCACAATACACATAAATGATATACGAAATAGCAACATAAATAGCACTTT
>SNQJ01S0036779.1:0-11117 GCA_010110895.2 Picea sitchensis
CCCCTTTTTATAGACGATTTCAAAATCATAACCCAATATCTTGGTTACCCATTTTTGTTGTTCTTCTGAAGATAGTCTTTGTTCCAAGAAGTATTTAAGACTATCATGATGGTTCTTGTTCTTATTCTTATTCCTCTTCACAATCTATGTAGAATAATTTCTTCTCACCACACTTATGTCCCTTACTATACTTGTTGTCACAATTAAAGCATAAACCTTTTTCTTTTCTTTCCTCTAATTGTTGAAGTGTCAACCTTGTAGGTTGAGGTGTTTTAGAAGAAGGAGCATTGTTCTATCTATAGATGTTAGGATTGGTCCTTCTAGTAGCCATAGCCATAGCCATAGCCATAGAGGTGTCTTCTCTGTTACAAAATTTTTCAATACTTCCATGATCTCCTCTTTTAAACCATCCATCTTAATATTTATTGCCTCCAACTTAGCTTCCACCTCTGGTAGTTCATCTTTTGTTACTATCTTCTTTTGTAAATCATGTATGTCCCTACGCATTTCTTCACCTTCATCAAGAGTCCAAGTAGGACTGTCTGGAGGCTTATTTGGTGTAGAAGTTCTCTTTTTGGGTGGCATGTTGGCCAAGTATCACTTTTGAACCTTGATTTTGAGGTGGTTCTGCTAGACAATCTTTTTTCTATTGTATTCCTAGTTTCGACCCTTCTAGGTATGAAACTTTCTTTTATGTAGTTCTCTGATATTTATTCTCTGCAATGCCACAGTTCTGATCAAAATTGGATGTGCCAAGTGGAATTTTCGGTAACTTCCCCACAACTTGTTGATTTTTTGCCTTTCCAAGAGATCTCACTTGTATAGCGTGCCCCGCACAAAATAATTGATATAAAATTCTGAAACTCGTACTAGAAATACTACAGACTGTCCACTATCCAATGAAACTAGTCTCACTCAATTTGAATACTCTAGGAAGAAGTTATAATTATTTTACCTGGAACACCTTCTTGAGACTAGTCAATAGGACTAGTCAGATACCCTATCTGCCACAGGAAGTATCTACAATTGTAAGATGACCCAGAATCTGAACTTTTTAACACAGATACCTTACTAATTTATGTGAATATCCTCCGGATTGCAAAGTCTAAAACATCACAGAAAAATTGTTATAGCAAAAATTCCGCAATGACTCTATTCAAGATGATTCCTGAACCTTATCTTGCACAGGCTGTATCTCCAAAAGTATAAGGCCTCCGGAGCTGAAATTTCAACCCAACTTACGTTGATCCGTCTAATAAATATCATATAAGTCGTTTCTTCTGAAACGTTGTAGAAAAAAAGTTATAGCGAAAATTTCAAGGTGTCTCAGATGTGGCATCAAAACCCCAAGACCTTAAGCTCTGATACCATATGTTAAGAACCAAATATCAATATAGCACAGAAAAACCTCAGAATAAGTACTCAACGCCTTGAAAAATAGATAGTTTCATATAATAAGCCTCTTCGAGGGGGTAGCCTCCTTTTTCCACAAATAAATGTTCAAGTACAAGATGACTCCAAATGAAAATGTCTCCTTGGTATATATAGGAGACTAGGAGGTATAGTTACAATTAATGGAATAAAGCCGATATAAATAAAATAACATTACTAATGTAATATGCTCCAATTAAGGGGTAATGATTCAATATTAGGGCTTAACAAAAGTCTTGACGTATTTTCTCCATCCGTTGAAAGGTCATCTTGGACATTAGAGAAAACCTAAAAATCTACTTACGAATGACTTCGGATTAAAAATCATTTATCAACCCTTTTGTAAACTCATTGTAAAATTACCTTCTAGAGATCTTATAGGGAACCCTAAATAGAGAAGAGGATACCAAGAAATTGAAATATTGGCCAAGTTATAGCCAAGTTCATCCTATATTACTAAGCCATAGGGAGGCACCTGGAAAAGTTGACAACGCTACATTTTATGCATCGATAACTTGGAGCACAAGGCCGTGTCAAAAATATGAATGGATTCCATTAGGGTACACATACATGAACTCTTGTGCCATTCCTAATTGTTTGAAAATGAGTCATCTATGAAATGGCCTTTAATAAGTTACACAACAATTAGGCTCCATGAGGGAGACTCCCTTAATAGGCCCTTCTAAATCTATGCAGTGAAGCATATAGCCAGGGACCTCAATTTCCATAATGTACAATGCTAGTGCTAGAGAGAATCCTTGTCTAATTGGCCTAAATAATCCAACCTTCTCTTATTTAACTAATTTTATAAAAAGACAAGAAGATGCATATGAAAACGAGTCTTTATTGCTTAATTAAAAGTTGACCAAAACCCAAAACTCAAAATTTTATAAAAATAAAAGATGCATATGAAAACAAGTCTTTATTGCTTGAAGTAATACTTGACGAAAACCCAGAACTCAAAATTGCTTGAGTGAAAGGTAATTCCACGCGATCATAAGCTTTCCCAAAATAACGATTAATTAAAAGGGATTTCGGGCTCAAGTGTCTATCAGCCACTTAAAGGGCATCCATCTTCCTTTGCCAACCAATAGGAGAGAATTAGCGTATTGTCAATAATTATTATTGTAATCTACTCTCGCCAGTCCAGTTGAGCAAGGCATGTTGAATAAAATTTAGTATGTTAGTTTTGGTCAATGAGTCACTTTGTAAAATAGCCCTCGCCAGTCAAGTCAAGTTGGGCAAGGCATGGCAAAAATAAAGCAACTTCTTCTTTTGTAACTACATGTGGATATAGAGGAAAATGTCTCCATGCATAGTATTAAAAGGGTGCTCCTCTCTTTTGAATAAACGGATGGTACTTTTTCTCTCTTATTGTTTCCTTTCATGCTTCTTGTGTTTTCTATCCAATTCGTCCTTCTAATCTCAATTGTAGATCAATTGATATAAGATCCTGGATCCAAGCAAGCTTCCGCTCAGCCACAAAATTCAAAAAAGAGGCCATCCAACAATTTTTTTTTTCTTTCAGAGTCAGACGTCCTTCTCAAGACTTCCAGTGCGCCCTTCTCAGGGTTTCTAGCACGTTCATATTTCACCATTCTACACATGCCCTCTTCAATATCGGGTTCCTTCTCGGTGTGCTTAGGAGTTTAGTGATTCTCAACACAACATCCAATGACAGATCGACATTCGTGGTGAATGAAAATTCTGTCGCCAAGAAGGGATCCGTCTACAGAGGATTTTGCATCCACTGCCACACCTCCAATTCAGGATTTAACGATGGCTCTCCAGGATCTACTCCGTCTGTAGCAATGCAGAGATCCAACACCCATGCAACTTCATAAGCGCTTACAATTACTGAAGTTTGCAGGGCAAATGAATGGTGAGAATGTCAACTCTTGGCTTCGCAATCTTTTCACATACTTTTGTACATGTCCTGAGATGACAAAAGGGATGAAGCTTCAGATCATCAATCTAAAATTTGATGTAATTGCGCAGACATGGTGGGACACTAAGCTGTAATTGCGCAGACATGGTGGGACACTCAGCTAGAGAATTATACCTGGATCATGGACAAAGGTGACCCGGTCGAGATACAAACACCATACATTACAACATGGGGTGGATTCTACCAGGCTCTCCGAGAATGCTTCTACCCACCGGGCTATCGCAAGAACCTCCTCGCCAGATGGTTGCAGTTGCGACAACTATCCAATCAGTCTGCCCAAAGCTACATAGATGTCTTTTGCAAATTGTGCATCCAACTACACATTAATGATCCAGAAGAGGTATTAGTTATAAAATTCAATTCTAGTTTTATTAATGCATCTCCGTCATGAAGTTGATTTGTTCGAGTTATTCCGTGGACAAGGCCTTTCCTCGAGCCTCGAATGTCGAGTGTAAAGTGGCTCCTTGAATCCACTCACCCCAACCTGGATATGACCCGAGTGTAAAGTGGCTCCTTGAATCCACTCACCCCAACCTGGATATGACCCTTCTATTGTTGGCCCTTCTTAGGTTACCCCTACCGCCACCTCCACACCTCGATCGACGCCCTGGTGTATCTTTGACAAGACCAACTTGCATGTTTTTTCCGAATGTTGTGCACTTGAGAACATTTGCCCAAACAAATCTCTTTTTGAAGAGGTCGCTCAGTCCAATTCTGTTGACCCTCTTGAATTCCTTTCTCTCGAAAATCCTACAGAAGCTGACCCATCTCTAATTCTGAGACCATCAATGAACAGGACACCTCTTAGGTGCCCTTGTTTACCCACAATTGTCAAATTAACCACGAATTGGCTACTCTCATCTTAGACAACAAAAACCAAAAGAACCTCATCTCCCAGGACTTGGTCTAACGCCTACAACTTCCAACTACTCTGCACCCTGAACCATATCATCTTGGATGGGTACAAAAGTAAGGCCCACGCCTCACTTTCCGGGATACCATGGTGTGTGATGTTTCTCCTCTAGATTGTGTTGAACTATTACTTAGACTCCCCTACCAATAGGCCCAAAACTTTGTTTATCATGCTAAATTCCATAAATACCACCTACAACATTACGGACACACCTATGTACTCACCTCCTCTACTCAGTCCACACAACCTCTAACTGGACAAGCGGTCTTTAAGAAAGTAACTCTGAAAAAATATGTTTCCTTATGTTTGGTTCGTCCCATTAAACCTGACCATTTGACCGACCTAGCACCTTAGGATATGGCTCCCCTGCTCCCAGAAGTTATCAATGTTGTCCCCCAACCCATAAGATTGTCCCCATCTTGCTATATTAAAGACCACCATTGATCAAATTCTGGAAGCCTCTTTTCCTAATGCCCCTTCATACTGCCTCTCTCCCCAAGAGGTTGATGTGATAGAATTCCAACCTGACCAACTTCAAAATTCAAGCCCTACTCCACCTTCATCTTCGCATTATGTGTCTCCAACATTTTGTATGCCAAAGTGGGTTTTTGTTCCAAGGGTCTCCACCAGCAGGTTATGCACTCCAACACAAGTGCCAACATATTATAACACTTTGCCTGTAAGTTCATCTTTTTCCAAAGAGATTATTGAGAAATCTTGAGGAAAACATAATTCTTACAAATGTAATATAGCGGGGCAAAATCATCTGCAAGGGCATCCCTTCTTACTCAGAGCAGTTAATCATACAAGGTGTATTATACACACCTGTTGTTATTCCAAGAAACTTGTATTTAAAGGAAATGTTGAGACAAATAATGAAGCTCTGGATGATCCGTACTGAGTGGGGTTTGCACAACAACAAAAAATAAAACACTCAACTTAGCGTTCTACCCACACTTTCGCTCAGTGGCATCTTCAGGGAGTCGCTGCATTACCAGCGACACTAGAACGTATAAACCAGAGGCCTCATAAAATTTACATGCCATTGTTCTTTGACCCAAAAGCTCGTGTGTGTCTCTTGCGGGACAAGCACCAATTTAGAGAAAAACATTATCAGCTACGCCCACTCAGATCTGATACCGACACAGTTCGAGAAAGCATTGGAGTGAATGCTCTGCAATTTTCCTTATTTGCTGGCAAAAGCAAGGATGCTTCCGGATATAAACGGGGAGGAATTGGGCCACTATGAAGGGCATCCACCTTCCTTCACCAACCAATAGGAGAGAATTAGCATATTGTCAATAATTAATATTGTAATTTTCCCTCACTAGGCCAGTTGAGGAGGGCATGTTGAATTAAATTTAGCATGTTAGTTTTTGGTCAATGAGTCACTTTGTAAACATCCCTCGCCAATCTAGTTGAGCAAGGCATGGTAGAAATAAAGAAACAACTTATTTTGTAATTGCATGTGGCTATACAGGAAAAAGTCACCCTCCATAGTATTAAGAGGGTGCTCCTCTTTTGAATAAATGGATGGTATTTTCTCTGTCTTATTGTTTCCTTTGATACTTGTTGTGTTTTCTGGCCAATTCGTAGTTCCTCCTTATGATCTTGATTGCAGATCACTCTAGCCCATTCCATACCTTCTCAAATGGCAACAACATTATTCAAGATAAAGTGGCCTTTAATAAAAACATGTTTTTTCTAGACTAATAATTTGTGGAAATAGGACATGAATTTGCAAGTCTAAAGCTTTGGCAAGAATGTTATATCAATCCTTCAAAAAGGTTATTAGTCACAAATGCATAATAAGCACAAGTGAATTCCCTATCATATCATGTGGGTGCATACTAGGGGTATTAAAAATAGATCAAAGGTAATTCAATATATTAGATGGTATTAAGGGGGTAACAAGGTTTTAAAATCAAACTAGAGGTATACATGTGGTCGGAAAAGGAGGTTCAACTAACCATTTCTTTTACTTTCTTTTCGATAGGGCGGGTGAGTTGTGGGTAAAGGAGGGGGTGTGTAAGGTACCTTCTTATCCACAAGAAAAGATAAGGATTTTTTATCTAAATGTGTACTGATGACAGAGGTATGTTAATTATTTTTCCACATTGTTAAACGATATCAACAATAAGCCCTTCAATTCATGTATGCAATGACAATGTTTGGCATTACACTAACCAACATAAGTGAAGCTTTTAGCCTTTGAAGGTAAAGTCTAGATAAACATTCCTCTAGACAACTCAATACAAGCTTGGAATCTTTCGATTATATGTTCCCTGTCAATTCGGGAGTGTTAACTTTTACTTAAATTTTTAACATTACCATTAATTGTTTCACAATGTTTGAGAGTGGGTTCCAACCTCATCACACTTCATATGGAGAAAATAGAATTTCTTATTTTCAAAATTCATCAGACTTAACAGTTTTCATTTTCAGGATTTCAAGATTGATGGGATTGTAGCGTTTTCATTGGATTCTATCACCTATGAGGGTATGTGATTGGCATTTAATCAAGAGAACCAAGCCCTTTATGTACCCCAATGTTGGTGGTGTCGATTTTTAAAATCCTTTGTCATGGACTTCGAAAAAATGTACCCTTCACTCAAACCAAAATCATTGATTAGGCATGTTAAGCTTTTTCTACCATATTCTAAGGCTAGGATTAGGTAGTTTCATCAAAATTGGGTGGCGTCGATTGATGTCCCTTGAGAATCGAGCGAGAAAAGAGGCAAAGAATGATGGATGATACTAATGATGTGGATCCCAATATAAGTGATGGTGGATCGATGTCCCTCGAGGATCCAGCTAGACAAGAGGCAAAGCATGCAAGATGATACTAATGATGTGGATCCCAATATAAGCGATGGTGGAACATTGCTTGTCATTTATGTTTGTCATTTAAATGTTCTTGCTTGTTTATTCATAATGCTTTATTTCAAAGTTTCAGTATAATCATTAATATACTATGGATTCCATTTCTAACTTCATAATAATGTAGTATTCATATACAAGTAACACAAATATGCATGTATTCATATATTATATAGCTAATTTGTCTTTCTACATGTGTTTTTTAATATAAGCACAATATATATATATATATATATATATATATAACAAACGCTCCCGGATATTTTTAGAAAATAACACTCCTCCACTCCACGCTCTTGCAACCTTGTTCTACGGGTATTTACCCAAAAATATATGTATACATGTGTTTGGTTTCTTGTTTTTACTTCTGCTCCAATTTTTTATTAGGAATCTCGATGTGTTTTTATTAGTTGATCTACATTTTATTTCAGCGAGGATTTACAAGGAATAATTGTCGTGACTAGGGTTTAAGCAAATTTAATGTGGTATCAGAGCTAACACTCAGAAGGAGATCAGACAAGTGCGTTGTCACATGTTTTACAACATATCTAAATTCCAAAAGTTTATATTCATCATTAAAATTATGATTTGAAGATGGCCACAACCTATTTGAGGTTCAAGGACAAGTTGTAGGGTGCATCTAACTTCATTCCTTCGAAGGAAAGAGTTACATTAATTCTCATGGAGAGCGGGTTGTGGTAGTTTGAAAATACCATCGTGATCCCACCAACGGATCCACAAATATTGGTCATCTGTAATCAAAAGGATGTGAAAGCAAGGAGTATAGTATAATCTTAGATGCGATGAAGGACCATTTGTTTCCTCACCTATCTGAGAAGAAGTCGGTAAGGGAGATGTTTGGAGCTCTGACAAATCTTTTCTAGAGAAATAATTCAGACAAGAAGATGGTGTTGAGGGAAAAGTTTAGAACCACCAAAATAACCAAATTGAATACAATGACCAGCTAGCTCACCAAGATCACTCAAGTTCGTGATTAGTTGGCAACAGTGGGGGAGGTTATGATAGATGAAGAGATGGTGAGGACGACCCTAAATAGTTTAACTAGGCCATGGGCCCCATTCGTCAAGAGCATCGTTACACGAGAGACACTTTCTGAATTTGACATGCTATGAAATGATTTCATCTAGGAGAACATTTGAAAGGAATTGCTAGCAGGCCAACAAAAGGGTGATGGTGAAAATCTGGCTCTTTCTAATCAGAAAAGGAAGAGCATTGGAAAGGGTTCATTCAAGAGGATTATGGGTGTAGAGTCAACTTCACATGCTGGAGATAAGAAGGATCTGAGCAAAGAGAAATGCTTTGCATGCGACAACAATGGTCACTATACTTCACAGTGTCCTGAATGGAGGAAAGGGAATAGTAAGTCTCGACAGGTAGCAACATCTGCAGATACTCAATTCAAGGAATTTACTAAGAGGTTTGAGAAGGATTTCTTGTTATTCTCTTTTCTTTTTGGCACAATATCCACTGGTGCCTGGTTCATGGATAGTGGGGATTCTTGTCACATGAAAAGGACACATGAGTTGTTCACCAATTTTTCAGAGAAGGACTTGGATCTGCATGTGGATATTGGTACCAATGCCAAGTGTGGTGTAGAGGGAGTTGGGACAGTCAGGTTCCAGCTAGAGTTAGGAGGTACTCTAGAGGTGGCAGATGTGTTCTATGATCTAGAGCTCAAGAAGAGTTTTCTCTCAGTTTCACCAATGAAAGATAAGGGAAACACCATCACCTTCAAGGATGGTCAGATTCTTGTTCAGCTGAAAGGATCTAACCTTGAGTCAACACAAGTTCTTGGTAATAAAGAGGGAAATCTATACAAGCTAAAGGCCCAACCACCACATCTTCTCGTTCATGAAAATGATGTCCTATGCGAGCTTTGGAATTGGAGGATGGTTCACTTGCATCACAAATCACTAACTCCATTGAGGGAGATTGTCACTGGTCTTCCAGAGTTCAGTGTGGAGCGGAAGGGAGTATGCAAGGGGTGTTATCTTGGCAAGAATGCCAAGGCTACTTTTCCAAGAAGCGAGAAAAGTTCAAAGGGAATCATGGATATAGTACATACAGACATATGTAGTCTGATGTCCATAGAGTCAGTGAACGGGTCCAGTTAATTTGTGACCTTCATTGATGATTTCTCTAGGAGGACGTGGATCTTCTTCACGAGGACCAAGAGTGAGATCTTTAGTCGATTTTAGTAGTTTAGGGATCTCATGGAGAATCAGACAGGCAAGAAGATCAAAGTTCTAAGGTCAAATAATGGGTTGAGTACACCTCAAATGACTTCAACTATTGCTGCAAGAAAGTAGGGATAAAGAGGGAGTTGACAGTACTTGACAACTCACGACAAAACGAGGTTGCAAAAAGAAAGAATGAGCCTATTGTTGGAGATTCCAATGTAATGATTCATGACCAGGATCTACCCATGTTCCTTTGGGCATAGGCTTGCAATACGACAGTGTATGTACAAAATAAGAGTCCTCATAAGGTCTTAGAGGACATGACTCCATAAGAGGAATTATTAGGTCTTAGAGGACATGACTCCATAAGAGCAAATGCAACCGAAACAAGTTTAGGAACAAGTTCAAGTATGACTGATGAGGTTTTATCAATTAGTACTGGTTCACGTCATGATCAACAGTGGTTATTCGATTCTGGTGCTTCAAACCACATGTGTCTTCATAGACACTGGTTTATTACTTATCACTCTATAGATGATGGAATAGTTTACATGGGAAATGATATCTCATGTAAAGATGTGGGAATTGGTAGAGCATTCGAATTAAGATGTTTGATGCAACTATTAAAATATTAACTGATGTAAGACATGTGCCTGAGCTTAGGAAGAACCTAATCTCTTTGGGAGTCTTAGACACTAGAGGTTACAAGAGTATTGTTCAAGGTGGAGTTATGAAGGTCTACAAAGGAATCCTACTGGTTATGAAAATGAAGAAGGTTGGTAACCTGCTTCTATTAGAAGGAAGAAGTAATTTAGATTATGCGACAACGGTATCTGAGAAAGACAATGAATCTATTCGACTGTGGCATCAACGGTTGGGCCATATGAGCGAACAAAGATTGAAGGTATTATCTAATCGCAAGTAACTTCCTAGTCTAAAGTCTTTAAAGTTAGATTTCTGCAAGCACTGTATTTATAGAAAATAGAATAAGCAGAGATTTAAAACCGGAAGACACACCAGTGAAGGAATCCTTGATTATATCCATTCTGATGTTTGGGGACCATCCCTTACTATTTCATATGGCGGATCATCATACTTTGTTACGTTTATAGATGATATCTCTAGGAAGGTGTGGATCTATATGTTGAAAAGCAAGGCCGATGTATTTACTGTTTTCAAGCAGTTTAGAGCTTTGGTGGAAAAGAACACTGGTAGATCCATTAAATGTTTAAGAACTGATAATTGTGGCGAATTTACGTCAATGGAATTTGAAAACTATTGCAAAGAGTTTGGGATTGATAGGCATAAAACAACTTCCTATACTCCTCAGCAGAATGGAGTTGTTGAACGCATGAACAAGACTCTTCTAGAAAGAGCAAGGAATATGCTAAGTAACGCCAACTTGCAGCAGGAACTGTGGGTAGAAGAACTAACTACAGCATGTTATTTGGTGAATCGATCATCATCAACAGCAATAGAGTGCAAGATTCCTGAAGAGGTATGAAAAGGTCATCCTTGTAATTATTCTAATCTTAAAGTTTTTGGTGGTGAATCCTATGCTCTAATTTCTAAACATCGGCGTTCTAAACTAGATCCAAAATAAATAAAAAAGGCTTATCTTTGTTGGATATGGTGATGGTATTAAGGGGTACAGGTTGTGGGATCCTACTTCCCACAAGATCACCATTAACAGATATGTAATATTTGATGAATAATCTCTCATCAAATCAGATGTAGATGTTCA
>SNQJ01S0036779.1:13246-45598 GCA_010110895.2 Picea sitchensis
CGCATGAGCCATCTATTTAACATGGCTCTTGGCATCAAGCTCCGGACGACTAACTGCACTTCCCCTGCGTAAGTCTGATCCCCTCACTGGTCGACTCACCTCTCTCACTCGTGGGTAATGATGAATCCTCTTGCTTATAGGGGCCTGATGAGGCCCCTCTCCAATCATGTTCTCCTGTTATGATCACCCCTCAAGCCCAGTTGCCCTCGCAACTTTGAACTCCTCCCTCTTTCCTCCTCCCTCGACAGCCCTCTGCATAATCTCTGTACCCTCCTTACCCACTACGTCACCATGCGTCGTAGGTCCAGAGACCCCTGTACTTGCTCAGCCTGCGACTTGGAAGACATGCGGGACCATTTCCAAGGTCTGCAGATCGAGTGCAGGTGCATGGAGGATCGTTCAAACTCTAGACATCAGGAATTGCAGCAAGAAAATCGAGCAATTCCACACAATGTGGCAGAGGTTCATAATCAAATGCAAAGACTAGAACTCAGACACAACTAGGAACTAGTTATTGTACTTGGGGGAGTCAACCGTAACATGAGGCAGATCAGAAAAATCAATCAGCACGTAGACAACCCCCAACAACATGCCCGCTCAGCAAGCACGGATGTATCCTGGATCCCCTCATCCATTCACTCGATGGCCAGCAACGACCAGCATGTTCCAATGGCTCCTGGCTTCTCCGATCTCATATGGGAAGGAGAAAATCAAGCTCATCAATAAGGGGAAGCGACCCAAGAAGAGGAGAACCACGCTCCACATTGGGACAATCAAGGCCCATCCAACACTTAGTCCAGGTCCTCCATGAATTGCAAACTCCAGTTTTCTGCTAAACTTAACTATGAGTAAGCATTCCAATATTCTACTAAACTCAACTTCTAGTCCATTCATCATGAAAATTAAATATTACAGGTAAAATCAGATAAAAATAAAAGGAAATCGGATAAGGAAATCAGTGGAAACCTCTTCTAAAAATAAGACATTAATAGAGAATAGACATTCAACAACGTGTATCAGGCACATACCTGGAATGAGAAAGTGCAAACAAGACATTAATAGATAACTTCAAATGCGAAATGAAGATAGAACAAGGAAGCAGATGAAAAATGCACCACCCATGTACAAAGTAGAGAAATTAGGGAGCATGTATGTAAAAAGCAGATAAACTCTTCCAAATTTATTCTAAAATAATTCCTAAATACTTAAAACAGGAAAATGAATAATTCCTAAATACCTGAAACAGGAAAATGAGATTTTCAATTTCTATCCTTCAAATTAGGCCTATTTTTACCCTTAATTTCTTTACACGTTTTCCCTGCTGCTCCTCAATACTCGTGAAAATGAAAAATGAAACCCCAATTAAAACAGTCATATTCAAGCAGCACACTGCCCCCATTCCATTCCGTTGTAAATACTATTCCATTCCGTTCCGTTGTCAATACAATTGAAATAAAAATAGAATGAATGATGGCACTCGCACTGAACGTCAATTCGAGCCCTGTCCACTTCCATTAATTGCCATGCGCAAATGGCTTGGGCTTGGATTGATGCCACGCCACCTTTGGCTCGAAAATCTATTTACCTTTTGCATTCGCGTACGAACCAGCTACTCTACTAAAGATGAACACTATTAATTTTTAAATAATCAGTTTTTTTAAGTAATTCATTAATAATATACTTTTTATAAATATTTATGTGGATGTTTACCTATTTAAGTGCAACCAGGCTATTTATAACATGATGTGTTTCACGCATCTTTGGACTTGATCTCATGGAAAACATTTTAGAAGAGTTTCGTGGGACTTTCAAAATCATTTTTTTCATTTTTGGCATATAACCTCTTTCTTAAGTCTCTGGACACCATAACATCATACACTTTTTCATTTTTGGCATATAACCTCTTTCTTAACTCTCTTGACACCGTAACTTTCTTAACATTTTTTTCATTTTTGGCATATAACCTCTTTCTGCCAAGCCTGGGCTTTTTCTCTTAGCCAATTTCCACTCTTAATTTCCATGAGTGTTGCTCCTGCTCCTATTCAAAATCCATGAAAATGAAGACTAAGACTGGACATATTCAATATCCATGAAAATGAAGACAGACCAGACATAAAACATTGCCCCCTCTCCAACTTCACACATGCTCTCAAACCTTACGAAATAAAAATAACGGTGGAAATCTAATTATGATAAGCTATAAACCCTTAATGTCCATTGGCAGGATCACTGGAATTATAAAAGAATAAATGATTCGGACTCATGGTGAACGTCAATTATTAAAAATCCTCCCAAAAGGGCGAGTTGTTTCGTTTTGTGGGTTTGAGTTTAGGCATGCCACCTTTGTACGAGCGAGCACGCTACCTTTAGTGGAAATTTAATGCAGTAATTAATGACATGCATGCCACCTTTGTTGGCGTGAAAATCTAATTACCTTTAACTGTGCCCGCCCTAAGATGGATACTGCCAACCAAAAGCGGGAGTTGTTTTGTTTTGTGGGTTTGAGTTTAGGCACTCCACCTTTGTACGAGCGAGCACGCCATCTGTTGTCGAAATTTGTTGCATTAATTAATTAAAGGCACGCCACCACGGTTTATCTTTAATTGCGCCCGCCCTAAGATGGATACTGTATGTGACTGGTGGTTTAGAAATAAAATTAGCCCTAAGATGGATACTGTATGTGACTGGTGGTTTAGAAATAAAATTAGAGAGATAAACAGATTTGAGATTTAATGCAGTGCAAATATATTAAAAAATAAAATAAAATAAAAATTTATTTATAAAATTAAAAAGAAATAGAATACTAAATAGTACTGACAGGGTAAACAAAATAATATTATTATAAAAAATTAAATATTAAAATTGATAAATATTATTTAAAAACAAATTATTAAAAATTCAAAAAATTTTCAAAAAATACTCATGTTTACAAGAAAATTATAATACTATAATTTATTGATAATTTTAAGAATATTTTAAAGAAATTTTTAAGCTACATGTTTTCCAGAAAATTATAATAATATAATTTATTGAAAATTTTAAGAATATTTTAAGGAAATTTAAATAACTAAGTTTTTTCTAGTCCAAAAAAATTTTCAATTATATTTGAAATATAATGTATTCTCACATCAAATTACATTAACAAAAGGATCATTTCATACATCATTCACCTATAATGATTACATAGCTAAATAGAGTTTTATGTATAAATGATCACATAGCCAGAAATAACTAGAATTATATGTATAAATTACTACAACTATATACATGGGTAATTTTGTTACTTTATTTTGTTTATCCATGATTTAAATACCTATAATTATGGGTGTTTTTGTTAGGTTATTTTATATTTTGAAGTAATTGATTAAAATATAGTTTTATTTAATTTTATGTTTTCAATTATTAATGTATTAAGGAAAAATCTAACCTATGTTGATCATTTGAAAGGTAGAAAAGTAAAATAAACATCATAAAATAATCAAAAAATGATAACCTATAATGATCAATCAAATGTGTTTTAGAGTGAAATTAAGATAAAGCACCTTCTCCATGAATTGTCCATGGCATGGTGTCAACATTTTGTTCTTCTACGACTTTCAATAGAACAACCAAGGATTATATTTATATATACTTCTGAAGAACATTATATTGCATTAATATCATCATTACTTTGATGCATTAATATGGTCATTACTATAATGATTTGGTACTTATTTGAAATAATACAAAATTTAATTTATAAGATCATATTGTTTTCTATTCATTATTATTCTTTGAAATTAAAGTGATAAAATTATATTGTATTGTTGAGTATATATTTAAGATGCTTAATATAGAAATATTGTTTTCTAAAATTATTGAAAAGCATATAAATAAACTTCTAAGTATTGTTAATAAAACATTTAGTATTGAGTGAGTGGCAAAGAAATATTGCATCAAATATGGCTTTCTAAAATTATTGAGAAGCATATAAATAAAGTTCTAGTATTGAGAAGTATTGTTAATAAAACATTTAGTATTGAGTGAGTGGCAAAGAAATATAGCATTAAAGCCCTTCTAAATCCTACAAGGTATATGCTTATGGGAAAAAAATATCAGTATTAAATGTACCAATATAAACAAAAGAAACTATAATTTAAATTTATAGACAAACTCAACCATAAGATTTTGGTTTGACTAGTAGAGATTCAAACGATATTAATTCTATTACACCATTAGATTGACTTTCCTAGTTTGAATATTTGATTCATGCCTACCCTTCATTGCTAGAGGGATATGAAAAGAAATTAAGACAGGGATTCCTTAGTCATGTTTTTATCCTTATCAACGACACCTCCTTTAAAAGGTGGAATATGTTCTTTTATTGGAGCTATAGACTTGAACACTTCTACTTCATTTCCCTTTTGACTTCATCATTAGGTTTTGTGATACATTGGATTTGTTAGTTTTCCCCCCTTAGCCAAATAAACATTTAACTTTGTGGAAGCTTCATTCAAATGATTTATTTTTAGACAAACTTGACCCCTGAATGTAGCATTCTCAAAATTCAATGCATTTGTCCGTTGAGAATCATTACATTGAATAATAATCTTATAAGGAACCTTTGCAAATGATCTATTTTTACACAAACTTGACCTGAAAGTAGCACTCTCAAAATTCAATGCATGGGTCCATCGAGAATCATCACATTATATAAAAATCTTATAAAGAACCTTTGCATACAGTAAACTCTACATAGAATTCAGCAGGGGTCAAACTTCTCATACTAATTTGACTTGAGAGATTATTAAAAAATTAAAAAATTGTTGAGAAATTTCCAATTACTTCTAACATATCCATATACCATAAGTGGTTAGAAGGATTTGATAAAGTTACCTAAAATGAGGTTGTTGAAGCTAAATTGAAATCTTAAAACCATAATTTGAAAAAGAGATTAATTTTACCCAAAATCATGGGCCTTCTTCCATGATTTTTTCACAATTTCCTCGATGGTATTACACTTCCATTAATTAGATAACAATACAATTTTGTTCATAGTATATTTCCCTTCAAACACTGGGAGGATGGGTTGTTGGGGAGTGAAGGTTTGCATGTGCACACAATGCATATTTTCAATCCCCGCCATTATAGGGGTGATTTCTAAACAAATGCACAACGTCACCCCCCAATATCCACCCTCTGAAGTGCACAATGTATACCTTCACCCCCATCATTAAGGAGGGGACATTTTGCACAAATGCACATCTTCACCCCCCACTCTCCCAAGTGGTGAAGATGTGCAATTGTGCACACCTTCACTTCAGTGAGGATGGGAGTTGAAGATGTGCATTTATATTAAGGTCTCATCTATTCACATTCATGACAGACTTTATCTTATTTTTACATGTTTTGGCATGAAAGAAGAAAAATGATGAAATGAAATTATATTTGTAATCTTATTTATCGATGTAATTGCAAATAGACAATATTATATGTTACACTTTGAAAATGTTCAAACAAATTCAAGACATAATTAAAGTTTTAGGCAAACACTTTCAACTATATGATAACTTTGTCCAATCAATTTCAAACAAATACTCACAATTATTTAAGATTTTCAAACAAATACTCACAATTATTTAAGATTTATTTTTGACAGAAAGAAAACTTGTAATGTTTTATACAATTTATTTCATAACTAATTTATTTATATTAAGAAGTTATCCTAATAGGGATCTACATTTTCCTCACTATTATAAAAGGAACAAGGGTATATATTAAGGTATGAGCCAAAACCCTAACGCGCAATTGTCTGGTTGTTCTATGTTTCCTCATGGATTGGGCCTCTAAAGGGGGGTCTCAACCATTGGAGGGAAGCTCCAATGGACTCCTACCTTCCTTTAACAGAGGATCTACTGTACACTCTTGTGCCCCCTCCTCCTAGCTTACTGAGTTGGACTATCAGGGCGCTAGCTTCTTAGAGCTTGTATCTACTGTGGATCGATCGCTAATCGGAATAATCAACGCTTTTCTTGTCATCTGACTACTTCCGCTTACTTTCCCTTTTTAAACTTCTCAAATCTACCACTTCTCTGTGCACCCCTCGACTTTCTCCTTTAACATTTTACCTTTCACCAGTGGCTTTCGGACTCTTAGTTACTTGTGAGGTCTTTATGCCGACGTGTTTTTTCTCCTGCTTTTGTCCTTGTCGATGCTAAATTGAAGCTTTTAAATGTCCCGAATCACTAAATTGTCAAACCGTGGTTGGTATACTGAGCTGATACACGATAGCAGTAAGCGTCTAGTCTTTTATTCTAATGCTATCCTAAAAATAAAGCACACACCTATTCTAAGAATTTGAATTCTCATGACTAACTCAAAACTCAGCATTTCCTATGGAATCGCAGTTCCGTAAGCAAAACAGCCTAGTACTCAAAGGCTCAAATTATATTTATGTTAAAAGCACAATTCTACAAAATCACTCTAACTCTGTGTTAAACCATCTACCATCAACATTATCATTTAAGTCATGACAAACAGTAATTACCGAATCAAGGTCATTCTGCGGCGCTCAAACTAATCCAAGCATACCTACAAGAGAAACAGATCTAACGCTTATCCAATTGAACACAACCAACAAGCAAAGGCAAATCTTACCGCTAACTTCAGAAAAGCAAATGTAGTGCTATCTAACTGGAAGACGATTCGAATGCTGTTAACTGGTATTAGGAGCTCTTAACTATAACCTGCCTATCCTAAACACACAAAACAACTATCGCTTAACCAAATGAAATGCATGCTATTCTCAAGTTAAGAAAAAGAAAAAAACGTAAAACCAAGCAATCATATGCATATGTTACTCCACAGGCGTCAGTTGTGCATTTAGCATTCATCAACAGAAAAAGATATGGTCCGGAAGTCGAGTTTATAAGGAATGAATAGCACTATCCTAAGCTGCCAGACTGTGAGGGTATATAAGCATTCACACACCATAAGAAAGTGAAACTATACTAAACCAAAAGAAAATCTATAAATGCTGAGCAAACCATTCGATGTGGAAGCAAAACTAAACTATAAATAATAATAACACTAACCAATCTTATCGCATTAAAAACAAAGCAATGCACCGTACCATGCCTTAACCAAATCCAAGGCAGCTACCGCGGGAGAAAAACGTATCGAATTAACTCACACGCATGTGAATATCGGAAGGAATGCGATACTCCATTAACTCATCAAAAAGCACAATATTCAACTCATGTTACAAACAATAGATAATGCTAAAGAAAGAATCCTAGATTAAACATAAGTTCAAGATAATCGGCAACAATACAACAAGAATGGTAATTGTTCATGGTGTGTAACCCGCTCTTATATCGAACGCTGGGTTTATATTTACATAGTCACATTGTTTGTAACAATCAAAAAAAGCAGTCTAGCAACGGATCCCCGATCCGAGTAGTCTTCAATGAAATCGAAGAAATTCGTTGACAACTTCGCGGACACGAGTGTCACCGAAAGTGTGAACACTTGAAGCATCTCAATCCAAGGTAATCATCACACTCTCGAAGCCTCAGGTAATCTTCCACCGGCCTGGCTCTTCTATCTTCTCCTTTCTCGAACCATAATCATTGCCATGATGTATCGGTTTTGAATTGCTCCACTGGTACCACTACGGTCTGAGTTGGTACCTGGTACCGGAACCCTGCCAAGAAATGAATGGTACCTTATTAGTCCATTTATCAAATTAGCATTAAAAATGCATAATAATAACTTGAATTTCAAAAATACCTTAGGCGACCCTTTTGAGGGGTAAAAGGGTGTTGATTATATCCGAAGGCTGCAAGGGTGGTAACGGCATAGAGTTGGAGGTCAATGGTATGTGCATGGGTATAGAACATAGTCAAAACCGGGGACCAACATACCCCTAGACTGGAGTTCTTGCCTGTCCTCATGCAACAAAAAGATCAAAAACTTGGTGGCTATTATTGTGGTCGGCAGCACTGCGAACCAAAGATTCCTGAGTCTCTTGCTTCTTCAAATTTCGCCTCTTCTTTAAGAACCCCGCTGGATGATGACATGCTTTTTAGTAATCCTTTGAAGCTGCCTGCTCTTTTTGACAATATCTTGCTTCTGTTGCTTTAGCCTCCCGATTCTTGACAACAGGTGGGTCACCGGAGTTTTAGGTTTGCTTGACATGCCCCGCCCGCATAATCTGCATCATGTAATTCTCCCTTTAGTCTCTTTGTTCCTCGCTTAACTTCGCCACCGGTTTCAAAGCTCACTGAGGAGAGTTGGCGCGAGTCAGCCTTGTCCTTCATCTTTGGCCCCGCCGTAGAGGGGCTAGATTCTAGGTGGAGTTCCTGGGCTTTGAAATCGTGGGGTATGGAATCGATCGAGTGATGGTCCAACTACATCCCCGAGGCAACTACCTATAGTAGTGCTCATAGGTATCGTTGATCGGTTACGATCTGGCCGTAGTCTCGACCGCCAATTGAGTCTGATGGACGGGACTGAGTGTAGAATTATCAATTGGATGGGGTTTATCGGTGTTGGCGGAATTAGGTCCAGGAGTGGGGTCTGTAGGCAATTGGACAGAGGTAACGGCTCACGCAGTTCTGCACAACTTTCTTAGGGTATGAGGCTCCCGGCTATCCTTCTCGATTTTTCCTGATGAGTCGAGACAAGGTCCATGTCATCTCTCGATGTCTCCCAGCCCCTCGTACACCAAGTGGCTCCATTCTTTCCTCGCTGGATAGCTAGGATTGATTATCCATCCCCCTCGCCGATGCATTTCTTGCATCTCCCTCTTTGGGGTTTCTCCCGGGTCGCTCCATTGGGCTCCACCTTAACTCTTCTCGACATTGATGATATTATCGATGACCGGGGAAGGAGTAGGGGCTGCGATGTCCATTTCGGTCAATGTGGTCGTCTGCCCTTTCTCAGCGTAGGCTTCTTCTTCGCCATGAACTTGATGTTCAGGCTCAGGGTTTTCAACAATTAGGGTCTCGACCCTCTTTTTCTTGGGGTAGGCTTTTTAGGTGGGGAAATAGACTTCAACTTTTTAGCCTTTGGTTGAGCCCGAGCTAGGGTTTTTGTAACAAAGAGATCCCAAGACTCTTGTTTTTCGATAATGCACATGTAATTAAAATTTTGACCAAACCGGAGTGAAACAGGCTCCCCCTAAATTCGCTAACCCTCTGAACTTGCTCATCCATCCCTTTCAAACTTTTTAATTGGAAAAATGGTACGTTCAACAAGGTACTTGTGAAGTGTAGTAGCAATCGGGCGTGGCAGGAAAGAGAATAGTGTAACGGCTCTCGCACGTCAAATACCGCTGAAGGATGATCATTAAATGTGCCCACTGTGGCTCTATCCAGGCCCGAGACGTCCCTTCTTTCCATTTCGTGTTCTGGTATTGGGGTTTTAACAATTGCACGCATAGCTCTTTGTCCACGGGCTGCCGCTTCATCCACCTTTGGCCGCTGTTGGGCAGCTCCACTGCTTCTGCTATAAACTCCTCTGTAACTCTGAGTTCCAAGCCACCCACCTTGGCTTTCTCTCCATCAAAATGCAGCGCTAATTGTAGGGTAATGGCATCATTATATCCATTAAACTTTCTCAGGAATGATTCCCATCCGGCTTGTTTGAAAATTTCCTTCGTGGCTTTATATCGGGAAGGGCTTCCAGGTCAGAATAGGTCTCGGGTTCATGCATGCTAGCGACCATAGTTCTTTTTGGTATAACAGGAAGGGTCGACCGCTACCAATGGAGGTTGGTGGAGGGCGAAGAGAGCGAGGACAGGGGCAAGTGCAATATGGAATTTGGTGAAATAAACGGTTCTGGGCGATGAAGAAAAAAAAGAGTTGAAACGTTATGAAATCAGATCAGTTGTTGGGTTATGATGGAGGTCGACGGGGTAGGATGATGATATTTGCCGTTTCCATACACGCCCCGGTTATGGCGGATGCTCGCGACAATTTAAACGCCAACTTCCGGATTTAGTGATTAGGTACAAATGATGGAACGTTAAGGGGGTGGTTAAGGTATTCATGATTCAAACATTAATATGCAATTTTAATACAATTAACTGATATAGACATATACGCCATTCTTGTAGGCTCACTAGCCTTTTACCCATCGAATGCAAAGTTCAGTCGTGAAAATTATAGTTTGAGGTCGGTTTCGACCAAGGCATGCAGCCATGGCCCGTTATTTTATACACCGCGGACGAGGAACTATGCCAGTACTCACCGGTACCACTAGAATATCGATGAATCAATCTTTTCTTCATTGATATGCAAACCTGGCCAGCACTAACCTTCAAATCCAGTCCCCGATTTGAAAAGCACTTAACATCAGAAGGCCGCTCGGTCTTCCTCATTTGGATCTCGCGACGACAAACTTGGTAATCGCACGACCGGTACCGCACCGAATATTCCGTAAAACCGTTAAAACTTGAATCAAATAATACCACCGAGAGAAAGTTTCGTAGGCGACAAACAGAGCTTTGCGATGAATCTCAATCATCCTTTATTCGCTCGAAAAATCCACCCAAAAACATGTCTTCGGAAGAACAAATGGAGCTTCCTTCCCGTACAAGTCCAATGTGTGAATAGATGTGCCGAAAGTCAAACACAAACAGAAATCATCTGACAATACCCACACGGATGTCGTTAACCGATGCGGTGATGACCCACCTCGCGGATGTCATCGGGCATCACAGGTCCTCCAAAGACACGTAGATAAAATGAATAGAGGTGTCGATGCCTGTGTCACCAGGGATCCATCGCCTAAGAGACACGGTGGTTCCCATGTATCGTTAGCGCAGACATCCGCCATTGAGGTAATGCAGAGTCCGGTTAAAAATAATACCCTAATCACCCGGATAATGTGCCGATGTCGATGGAGTGAGATTCGCTGAAAGGTGGACCTTAACGTATACCACATCATACAACATCAGTAAAAAGATTTTGGTAATCATAATTTTCGTGAGAAACACTTAGTAAACACTTCTTTCAGGATTTTATGAGCCCGCTGTTCATGCTCATTGCTTCCTCACGTTTAGAGAGTCCGAGGTTCAAAGGAGACTCCTAGGGGTTTTCTTCCCATAGTAATTCACCGTGGTTTGGTAAAGAATAATCCTTCCCGATAAATGCCCCTTCATATTTTAATGAGCAAAAGAAGGGAGAAAACAGTTCGAATGTACCGGTGCAAGACAAGTTAGCCATGCCGATAAGAGATTCTCATGAAATAAACAATCTACCTTTATTCCACTGCCTACCGCATCATTCTTACCAGGCCTGTAAAACTCAAAACAAAATGTCAACACATCCAAAAGAAAGAAGAAACAAATATTTTTCTGCCTTTGCGTTATCGGATTTCTTTCTCTTTTTCTTTAAAAAACTTCTTGGCTATTTTTTGGCCAAAGTTTGAAACAAAGATGCATGATCATAAGCGCCAGGGGAGAAGATTCCTCTCCTAATTACCCTCGCCAGCCTTTAGCCACTTTTTGCAAGAAATCGTCCATGGACAAAGGTTTGTTGTACACTTCAATCGATGCCCATTCACAAAGGAGTTCTGCGGAATCCGCCTATGGTTTAATCTTGACGCGACCGCTATCTAAAACAACTTCCACTGGTTAACCCAACTATCTCGTTGTGAGTTTTCCTTTTAAAGTTTTGTATTTGTAATCGAAGAGTAATGCCCAGTCTCCTGGTTGGAAATGCTTTTCTTGATGTATTTGTCATGCCACTTGCTACGCTGATTTTGCACAAGGATGGTCCTTGAAGAGCATCCTCACTTTATCTCTCCCAATTCATTAAGATGCATGACCCTTGCCTCGTGTTTTCATCCAACCATCCCCACTCGGCCGCTAAAGTAAATGTACGACCGAACTCATGAGGAGCGTAATTTGCTCTGTCAAGACTAACTCTGTATGGGTATGGGCTGGTATTCCTCCATGTGGTCCTGTATGCCCACAAAGCCTCCGGAAGCCTATCCGCCTTTATGATGCAGCGGTATGGCTCGGTCGTAATTGCTTCTATAACTTTGTTTGTAGATTCCACCGGCCATTGGCTTTCAGGATGGTAGGGGATGACTTACAATGTTTGATCCCAGTCTTCCGCCGCTGAGTTCTTTCATTAATTTGAAGTAAATTGGGTACCTTGATCAGTAACAATCTCTCACGGAACACCAAAGCGGGTAAAGATCTCTCTGCATAAACTCAATCACCCATTTCTCGCTATTCGATATAGGGCTTTTGCCTCTACCCACTTGGTCACAGTCCGTGGCACCAATTAAGATGTACATCTTTTTTCTTGACATTGGGGCAATTGGTCTCATTAAAGTCTAATGCCCATTTACCAAATGGTTCAATGATCTACCTGTGTCGGCGTTTCATCCTCACGGGCGGCGGCTCTCCCATCCTCACAACCATCAATGCCTTCTACGTATTTTGTTGCATCTTTGAACGGTGTCGGCCAATAGTATCATGACTGCAAGACTTTATATGCTCGCCTTTGTCAGATAAATGTCCTCCACATGGCCCATTATGACAGGCCTGGAAGATATCGTGGATTTCATCTTCCTGGACACATCTCCTAATAATCATGTCTGGACTTGTATAGAAAAGATCGCTCCCACCCAAGAATAGTAAGCACTCGGTTGGATAATTCTTTTCCTTTGAGGCTATATGGCTGGCAGTCTTCCTTATTGATAGATAATTTGTCATCTCAAACCAAGGTCTTGGTAGCTAATGCGAAATAGGCAGGGTTCATCTAGGAAGTCATCGCCCACTCGAAAATGCAGATTACCTTGGGAATGCTAAGAAAACTTAACTACATTTTCCCTAGCCGATCAACGATAGTAATATTTAATTCTTGAAGCAAAGAACATCTAGTGATTCTTCCAGGAGTGATTGGTTTGTTCATTAAGAATCGAATTGCGGAGGGGTCCGTGTGTACAAAAACCTCACATCCAGTAATGTAGTGACGAAAATTTGTTGATGGAATGAACCACTACTAAAAATTTTTTGTTACCGCAGTTCAATCTCGGGGGTCAAGTTCTTGCTGTAGCAGATGCTAGTTCTCGTTGGTTCTTGCCCAAGCACCCGCAGCGTTGTTCCGAGGCATCTGGAGATGAAAGGAAGGGACCAATTTTGGCCCTCTACATGACGTTACAGACGCTTTGCCTCTAACTCCTCAAAGCACTGGTTAACTCCAAATGTAATCAGATCCTTCCGGTCGTCAGCTTAGTAACATGGGGGTCGGCCACTTCTGTGAAATTTCTTCAATGAATCGCCCAGAGGGTTGATGCCCCAAAAAGCTTCTCTACATCTTTTTGGTCTCTTGAGGGAAGAACCATCACTTCAATCTTACTGGTCTACTTTGATTCCCTCTTCAGACAAATGGTGACCCAACACAACCCTTCAGTTAAGAGCATTTTTAATTTTTCATGGCTGAGGGATAGATTTTATTATTGGCAGCGAATCATGACTTTTTTTCCAGGTTACTCAAGGCTTTTTCGAAGGTATTACCGTAGACAAGAAAGTCATCCATGTAAACTCCACACAGTCATGAATTAAGCCAGCAAAGACACCAAGGACAACTATCTGAAATGTTGCAGGAGCGTTGCATAGTCCAAAAGGTAGCACCTTATAAGCATAAGTGCCCCATGGACATGTGAAAGTTGTCTTGTCCCGGTCTTCAAAGCATCCGGATTTGATCAATCCTCTATATCCATCTAGGAAGGAAAAGTATTTTTTTCCAGCCAGGGTATCCAAAACCTCGTCTATGAATGGTAGAGGGAAATAGTCTTTCTGGGTTGCTTTGTTTAGCTCCCTCAAAAGTCCACACACATCCTCCACTTCCCTCTTAATTTCTTGGGTACCACAACAAAAGGTGAAACCTAATTTCATCAAGCCGAAATTGGATATGCGAATCCAACATTTACCACCGCAGCTCTATTTTTACTTCAAGTCTTTCGTGATTGATCTTACGCGCTCTCATGGGTTGTTCAATCGGGTCCCCGTTGATGTAGATATGGTGAATGCAGTTGTCAGGGTGTACTCCCCTCATATCGGTATTCAAGCAAACGCCGACCGTTTCTTCAAAAGTTTTCACTAATTGTCCCTCGCTGATCGGTACTCAATTCGCAGTTGATGTACGTATTATCTACCGACCGAAGTTCTACCGATGGTATATGGCCTTGAGTATTCATAAACGGTAAAAACCACGGATGGGGAAAGTGAAGAAAATAGATCACATCGTTCCTGAAAATCCTCTCTGAAAAACTGATCATATTGAAGATAGGTCCGCGGGAATTCAACATTTTCTGTCAAAGAAAGAAACTGACAAAGGATGAAATTTTAAGTCAATTCCTCTCTGTGACATAAAATGTTATCCTCTATAGGTTCTTGCAGTACATGGATCTCATCAACAGAAAATAAGGGTTCCTCATCCTCATTCTCAAAAATAGGGACAGGTCAACCAAAATATTACCCTTCTATGAATGTGCCTGTGCTGAATAGTTTTAAGTTTTTGTGAAGAAACGCCATTTGAAATGAACATGCTCCACCAAGCAAGATCCTATGAAAGATTTCGCTGGTCGGCCGCCTGCATTCCGTGATGATCGATGGCCTCTCGTGGATCCTTCATCGACTATTATCATGAAGTCCACAGATACCCCACGCAGGTTAAAGCCATAAGGATGCTTCATCTTAACTCCAAAGCAGGTTTAATAGTTGGTTCCGTCACCGAAAGCATCAGAGGAGTAGGGCGCTAAAAATTGATCTAATTCGTACCGCCTAATCGCTTTACCGGTCATGATATTAGCTTCCATTTCTCCTAAATCCAGTAAAGTATTGCCAATAGGTACATCATCGATGGTGACTGAAACTATGGGGATTCCTGGGTTGGCATAATTTCACGATTTTAGGTGTTTCAGAGGTATAGTCTGACAGCTGTCCTACCACGTGTATTGTAGGTGGATCCTTCCGCTTCCGACCTGGCTTCTTGATACAGAGTTCTTTAATAGTTTTAGCGTAGATGGGGACATCCTTGATTGCTTCGGCAAGAACGAATTCATCACGCATATTTTTCAGTCACCATAATGTCAAACCTGACAGTATATAACCGGGTCTTTCAATGGACAAAATTCTCATGGAAAGGAGGCTCTTTGGGAATCCGAGGTTGTGTGTTGCGCCGCGGATTCGGATCCCTTCTTCTTCGGAATGATAACATCCCGCAGAGGTATCTCTGGTGGGGAATTATCTGCAGGTTCGTTTTCATGTTCTTCAATGATTACTTTGAGGCTGTTTTTGTTTTAATGCTGATTTTATTTAGAATTCTTCCAGAACTCACCGCATCTCTTCGTGTATAGAAATGGGATTTATGGTGTAAGCCGGGTAGTTCTGGAAATCAGCTGCTAGTGAAGTTGGTAGGGGTGGTCTGTGGTTCCGATTTGCAATGGGTTGAGCGGGCAAGATGGTAGGTCGCGGGGGATTCGACTGTAGCGGGTTTTGTGGAATGGGTGGCAAGAAGGTTGAGTACAACTCGCAGAATCGGCCGTAATGGTGGTGTGGTAAAGCCTGGCAATAATTGCCGCATGTTTGGAGGATACCGCCAGCGGGGTTCCGAGGCATCGTACCGCATGTCGCTAAGTTGGTTCTGCCCTAAAGTTTGATTTCTCCATCCGGGTACCGTGGTCAAGTAAGGACATTTTGTGGTGGCCAATTTGCCCAGCTCCATTGCTGTTGTTGTTGTGGAAAGAAAGATGAATAGGAATGGAAGGTTATGGGCCGACTCTTTGGTATGCATTTGTATTCTGGATGCCTGTGGTCGCCAAGGCTTTTTAGGTGCGGTGTTGAGTACCAACTTCTCCTCCTTTAAATATCAGGTAAATTCGTGTAATGATGGAACTACCCTTCGAAAGCGTATGGTCCTCAAGACATATTGCACACATACACGGAGACATTGTCCAAGGGACACTTTCGTAAAGGATGTCTTTTCATGCATTTAGAGCAAAATATGCCGAGGACATGGTTTTCTTCTTCCTCGCTTTTTCCACCTTTAAGGTGTCCAGCTAGAGCCAATCGGTTCTACCGGTGTCCGCTTTGAAGTTTTCCAAAAGGTTTTCCCAATTCGACTTTAGTAAATCCACCAGATGTGGATGTTTTTAGGATTCTTGTTGACTGATTCTCTCCCTACTCTTTGCGTTTCCTCTACTTCTTGAGTAGGCCCTACGAGTTCAAATTGTTTCAAAGTTTTTCTCGTAGATGTCTCCCCGCGTTCATTAGATTCATGGTATCGATGTAGTCCTCCAAAAATTCCTTTCAAGAACAGAGTCTTAATCGCTCTCCCCGAGATCGCGTTGTATTTAGATTTTTGGAGGGTTAAGATGAATCTTTCTAGAAAATTTTCGAGGCTTTCTTCGTCTTGTTGTTGCAATCTGAAGATGTCATTTCGAGAATCCTTTGGTCTACAATAATCCCCGGTAATTTCTTTAACAATCTTGTCTTCATGTCTTCCCATGATCTAATGCTATATTCTCCCAAACCCATGAACCAACGCAATCCAGAATCCTTCAAGGTGGCAGGAAATAACTTCAGTTTATGCGCATCTTGGAGATAATTATAACTCCCGCACAAAATGTCGAACTCGAAGAGAAAGACATCCGGATCCTCGCTATGTTTCCCATGGAAGGTAAAGTACGAAGTGGGATATTTTCATAGTGACATTCTGAACTACGGCCCGCATTTTGGAAACCCAAAGGTGGTTTCGAGGCCACTTCATTCTCTCGCCTGTCCTTCCTCTTCATGTTCAATGTGAAGTCCCTCGTGTATGTTTCCCCTTCTTTCTCCCAGCATGGTAAAAGGATTTCCCAGAACTGTGAAACAATCTTATCTTTCTTTGGTGAGGGTGCGGAAATCCCACCTTCTGGATTCCTTCTATCAGAGATTTTATCTCCTATTGGTCTCCTAGAGGGTCCTACGTCCTTCAATGTCATAGCTATAGCTGCTATCTGTGAAAATACAAAGTTAGGGTTCGTGAGCAAGTGATGGATTCTTTCTGGGTCAACTAAGTCATCTACAATGATCACCAAGACCGCGGAATTGGTCGTATCTAGTGTTTCGGTTCTCGACTTTCGTTTCTACAGCTCTAATTTCAGCTTCCCGCTTAGGGATCTTTGAGTGGAAGTCTCTTCTTCTTCTTTTTGGGGTTTTGTGTTTTTTATAAATCTACCTCTAAATTCTCTATTTCTCATGAAATCATGTTAAACCAAAATGAGAAACTAAGATTGAGTTTCACAGTACCTGTGATAACTGATATATCAGTTTCACCCTTTTTGTTTCCATACCGCTTCTTACTATCAACCCGCTAACAATACCAAACCAAGCTGGCGTATCTCTAAAACTAATCAAAACAACCGTCTTCTTACCCTTTAAACAAACATTCGCAGTTCGCCAAAAATGTCGATGCTAAATTGTATTTTTGGCAACTCAACACTAAATTGTCAAATTAGGGTTGGTAAACTTTGAGCTGTTACACAGTATGTGCAGGCAAGCGCCTAGTCTTTTATTCGAATGCTATCCTAAAAAATAAAGCACACACCTATTCAAGAATTTTGAATTACGACTAACTCAAAACTGCATTTCCTATGAAACTTAAACGTATAAAAAATGCCTAGTACCCAAAGGCTCAAATTGCTATTTATGTTAAAAACACACTTCTATAAAAATCATTCTAACTCAGGTTTAACCATATATCATCAGCATTATCATTTCAGCCATGACACACAGAGTAATGTCTTATTCGAATCAAGGCTCATTCTCGTATGCTCAAAACTAATCCAGTGCTATCTACAGAGAAACAGATCTAACGCCATCCAATCTGGAACACAAATCAAATGCTAAAGCAAATCTAATGCTAACTTCACAAAAGCAAATCTAGTGCTATCTAACCGGAAAACAATTCGAATGCTGTTAACCTGCACCGTGAGCTCTTAACTATGACTTGTCTATCCTAAACACACAAAAACAATCCATATCATAACAAAGCAAAATGCATGCTATTCTAAGCTAAGAAAGAAAACGAAACCAAGCAATCATATGCATATGTTACTCCATTGTGCTACGTCAGATTTCAAAGATTCATCAACGTGAAAGATATGGTCCGAAGCTCCAGTTTGTTATGAATGAATAGCAATTTATCCCTGGCGCTTAGGATCCAGAGGGTATACATTCACACACCATAAGAAAATGAAACTATACTAAACCAAAAGCAAATCTATAAATGTTGAGAAAACCATTCGATGTGGAAGCAAAACTAAACTATAACACACACACTAACTAATCTATTGCTAATAAAACAGCAAATAAGGTAACGCCTGGCGGGTCTAACTAAAACGCGCAGCGCCGCGGGAGAAAAACGAGCCGGACTTCAATCCCACATCGTGTGAATACGAAGGAATGCGATACCCATTAACTCATCAAAAGCACAATATTCAACTCCATGTTACAGTAATAGATACGCTAGCTAAAGAACTTAGATTAAAAATATAAGTTCAGATAATGATAACAATACAACAAGAATCGTAATCGTGGTTCTTTTGCGTGTGTGTAACCCGCTCTTAGGAATGAACGCTGGTTTATATCATAGTCAGCATTGTTTGTAACAGCCTAAAACAAAGAAACGGAAAAGCAACGGATCCCTGATCCAAGAATAATCTTGCAATAAAACTGAAAAGAGAAATTGCTTTCACAACTTCGCGGACACCGTGAAGTGTCACTCTGAGTGTGAACACTTGAAGTATCTCGACCCAAGGTAATCATCACACTCGAATACTGCGGCACCCAGCCCAACTGGCTCGGTATTCTTCTATCTCTCCTTCAACCATAACGCTATTACGATGTATCGTGGTTTTGAATCGCCCATCAAAAATTACTCACGTGTGAGTTGGTACTGCACCGAATCTCAAGGCCAAGAACAAGAATGGTACCTACCTCCAAGTGATATTAGTCCATTTATCAAAATTAAAGTATTAAAAATGCATAATAATAACTTTGAATTTCAAAGATACCTTTAAAGCACTTTTGAGTGGTAAAGGGGTGTTGATTATATCCAAAGGAGGTCAAAGGGTGGTAATCGGCATAGAGTTGGGGTCAATGGTATGTAGTATGGGTATAGAACATAGTCAAAACCGGGACCAACAATTTCTGCCTGTGCCACCTGAACAAATTACCGCTTTACCTTTCTCCGCCGCTTCTACCTATTGTCTATCTACTTACTGACTGTTACAGGGCTCTCAGTCTTTTTTGCCTTTGCGTTAGTGGCAGACACGCGCTTTTTGTCTCCATTAGCCAGTGACTAATCTCGAACCTGCTACAGATCCACTGCTTCTCGGTAGGGCCCGACTACAACTTCAAACCATTGGCCCGCTTCCTTCTGGTCCCTCTGCGAAGATCCAAGTGGACAGATTATTGGCTCACAAGTATTTTATTATGGACTCACTGACCAAGCCACTGATGAAGCCCTCCGACAAAATCCTCTGGGAACAGGAGGGTCTATTTGACAAAGTGGACTTGCTTCAATCCAGTAAATCGACTCTTCCCGCCAAGCCACCTACTACCTCTTTCCTTTTAGATTCTCCGGACTTACCTACAGGGATAGGTTCCCTCCCACTGACAGCACACAATCCTCCAAAAATCTCCCTTTCTCTACCCAGTAGCTCTCTTCCCGTTAAAAACTTCTCCTCCTTTAGTGCTCGACACTCTACCCAATCGTCCCACAAAGTCCCCTTCCCTACTCACTCAGCCTCCTTCGGACGAAAGGTGTGGAAATCAAAAAAAATCTATTTCAGCGACCGGGTAATCGGGGATCATGTTGGTTTTGAAAACTTGTGCAAGATGTCTACTTGCACGTTGGTGGGTCGGATCTCCTACAAAAGTCTGAGCACCCTTCCTCTGGAGGACTGGATAAAGTTGAAATCGCTGCCTCTACTTGGATACTCTCCTGAAGTGCTTTATCTTACAAAGGGCTGGCTTGGTTTCCACCGTAATTCACCGGGATGATGCAACCGCTTCTTTCCTCTTCAGGTCTACTTGAGGTAGCGCAGCCTCTACATGTTTCAAGCATTGAGACCGGGCGCTCGGCCCGATAATGTACTACTTCACCGCATATATGTCCTTCTCTGCCTCCCACTACATCTCGAAATGGTGATGCCCTCGAAAGGTAAGTAGGGACTCCTGAAGATAAGCATTGCACTTGACCCCGACACTTGTTGGTTCTCTGCTGAAATGTGTGAGGTCAGGAACTGGATATCACCGCTGTGGCTCCTGGTCCCGAAACTCCATTGGGGAGGACTCTGATAATTCTTTTCGAACCTGGACTACCTCGGCTCCCATTCACGTTAATTCGAACCGCCACCTCGTACGCTTCCCCGCCTGTAAAGTCTCTATTGACCTCTGGGATGATACCGAGCATTCCTTTATAACCGGTTTCCATATATATGGAAGTCGACCCTTCCCTTGGTTTCCACCTCGGATTCCTCCCTTCCTACCCGGCTTCCGACTCGCTGACTCTTCAATCGACTCAAAACTTTAACCAGACCAGTCTCCGCTTCTACAACTCACTATCAACCAATAAAAGATACCTTCCAATGTTTCCACTGGCTTTCTTCCCATGGTATTGACTCCTCCCCTCCTCCCGCTGAAAGTATTACTCCATACACCTCGGAAGTCACTGCACTTTCCAACTCGGCCATTATCAGCTCTATAGCGTCCATGCCGCTTCATCCAACGATCTTACCTTTTGCCTCCCGACAGCAAGCCCCTTCATCATTGAGCCGCATACTTCCCAATGCATCCTCTCGGGTATAGGCAATCAGAAGATGCTGGATTTAAGTCTTGGACGCTGGCTCCCCATTACGATATCTACCACTAATCGGCCTGACATTATTCCGTGAATCAGCCTATATATCTGAAAAAGAAATCATTCGTCTGCATCTTATAGCTGGATGTCTACCCCAAATTTAAAAGCCGCAGAGTTTCTAACGCTTGGTCAAGAGGGCATTGGTACCGATTTCTCCCTCCAAACGCGAGCTCCAAAAAAATACAAGGAACTCTAAACTCTTTTCTCAATCGGGCTTGTTGACGTTTCCATCACAAAGAAGGTAAAGCCTCCTTAGAGTATCAGCGCTCTTTACACGTCAAATGATTGTTCTCTCTCCCTAAACATTCAGAGGGACGGAGTAACCCTGCCACCTCCGTGAGGGCTACCGACGTATCAAAGCCCGATGTTATTTTATTAAGAAACCCTCTGCATCACACATCTTACATTTGTTTATGCATTCTGCCCTTGCCTCATTGGGCATATAGTCTCCTCAACTGTGGTTTGTCAGTCCCTGGGACCCCGTGGATTTTTGATTTTAAACCTTTCCGATTGAGTGGTGGCATTCTTCTGCTAGGTGTTTGTCTTGCTTCTTCATAGGATTTGGCTTTCCTTAACATCTATGGCCCTTGTTTGGACAGGAAGCGCTTCTGGTCTTTACTGGCAGATAGTGGCCTCCTTTCTATTCAAAATCTCATTTTAGGAGGAGATCTCAATCTCATCCTCTCAGCTGAAGAAAATTGGGGAGGTACCTACCTACCGGGCTCCTCCGAGAGTTTCTATAGAGAGTTGTTTGACTCTCATAACTTAATCGACATATTGCCGGCTCGACTGGCCCCTACTTGGCTTAAACTAAGAGCTTTTAGTCCGGTATGCTACTGGTAAGGAGACTTGATCGCTTCTAGTCGCCGACAATACCTATCCTCCTCCGGTTTGCTCCTCCGCTTCGTGGTCGAAAAGCACTTTCTTCGTGACACGCCCTTATTTTCCTTCTCGCTGAGACCCTCAGCCGTTTCTTTTTGCTCGACCCCCTTCGTTCAACTATCATCGCTCACCGGTCACGTAATATTACTCAGCTATTGTCCACGCTGTCCGGAGGATCCTATGTTTTCATCAAGAAAACGCCCGCCACGCTTAGTTCGAAACCGGCGACTCAGTGATGTTCCAAATCGTATCATGTGCCAATAGGAAACTAGAACAGCCTCGGATTTGGATCTCTCCGAAACCAAAAATTTCACACTACATTTTAAAGTCATCCATCACCGATTTAACAGTGGAGGAGGCGGCTAGACAAAAGTTGCTTGAATCTCATAGAAATTCCATTCTGCGATCTGAGGAAAATGCCTGGAGGCTTCGCAGTCGCGCTACTTGGCTTCAGAGTGGTGATTCAAACTCTAAATTCTTTCATAAAGTTGCAAGCTACAATCGAAACAAAAAATTCATCTGGTCGATCAAAGATAGTAGCGAGGAAGACATCCGTGGACAGGATGCCATAAAGGCAGAGGCGGTATCATTCTTCAATAATTTGTACGCAGCAACTAGTAACATAAACCTCCTGGAGCAGTGTTCCTCTGCCAGTCTTTACCCACCGATCATCTCTGCAAAGGAAGACACCGAACTCTACAAACCTGTTACCCTCACTGAGCTAAAGAGTATCCTTCTTCACTTCAAGAAAGAGAGAAGTCCGGGCCCTGACGGCTGGACATCAGAATTCTTCATCCACTTTGATCTCGTTGGTGAGGATCTCCTCCAGATGGTTTAAGACACTCGTATAAAAGGTAAGATTCATGGTAGTCTAAATGCCACCTTTCGGGTTCTTGGATTCCTGTGGAAAAGCTACAAATTCACTCTTCAGGCCGACATTTCGTCCGATCTCCTCGCAACCTCATCATCTACAAGCACTCTGTGATTTAATCAAGCCCTTCCTATGATGTATCTCGCGAATACCGGGATTCGAAAGCAAGAGAATTCAAGATGCTATCGGATCCGCACATGAGTGCATCCATAGCATTAAGCAGAAAAATTTAAAGGCGCTGATTTTAAAGTTAGACCTCAAAAGAGCGTTCGACTGCATTGATTGGGTGTTCTTAAGATTAGTATTACACAACAAGGCTCGGGCGCCTCATTCACGGATCCTTTCTTGTGTCACCAAAGGCCAACCAAGGGTATTTGATCAACTACGTAACCTTCTAGTTTTTCCCATGAGCGGGACTCGCATTGTGGGTGCCTCTCTCCCCTAACTACCTTTTATTCATACCAGCCTCTCTTCTCTCTCCCAAAAGCTCTCACCCTAACACTGTGATTTCGGGCTTAAAAGTCTCTAATTTTGTTAAAATCATTCACCTTATCTTTGTTGACAACGTTCTCATTCTCTCCAATGCTAATCCAGCTGAATGGCTTTACATCCTAGAAGTGCTTAAACTCTTCATCTCAGTCTCGGGTCTCACTATCAATCCTTCCAAGTCCTCCATCCACTACTGGGGTCTAACCGATGCCGAACTCCATAGCCTTAAAGACTCCATCCCCTTCACCTTTATAAACCCGAGCGAAGGCTTCAGATATCTTGGATTCCAACTGAAGATGGGAGCCTCCTCACCTAGTGATTGGAGATGGCTAGTGGCAATTTTTGAAAGAAAGATTAGTTTTTGGTGCAACAAGTGGTTGTCATTGGGAGGTCGCTACATCCTAGTCAAATCGATTTTGGAAATCCTCGTCACCGGATGATTAATCGAGCGCTTACCTATTAGATTCTAATCTTCTTAGACGCTATCCTCAATTTTCAGGAACTACCTCGTTGGCTATCATCGCTTTCACCTTGTTACCGGGTAATCAATCGGCCCAAGCCTTGGAAGGCGTGGGGTTGGGGACTGAAGAACCTCGGCCTCTTCAACTCCTACTCTCCCCGCTAGTTCCTTCGAGAGCAATAAATCACGTCATGACAAAGATTTGGAATCAATCATCAAAGACAAGTACTGCCCTTTGCCGCCTCCTCCATTGGCTCGAAGCAACGCTATTGGTGCACTACGCCCCTGGAAAAGTTAACGTGGTATGCTCAAAGGTGGTCCTCCACCGCTATGGTGGAAGCCGTGAAACGTGAAAACAATATTCGTGGGTGGGCAAAGATATGATACTTGGCATGGGGGAGTCTTCGATCCTCTCGCCCTCCCTGTGTTCGCGGCTTGAATCCCTGAATTATTCGACTCTTGCCCATGTAAACGCCCCTAGAGGGGTCCACCCACTTCCTGACTGCTGGCTGGACAATAACGAACTGCACCTTGATGGAGTGTTTGCCACCGAGTGGAAACGCTACACAACAACGCTCAAGAGAGCCGACATCTCTCTTACTGATACGCCGGATATTCTTTTATGGGCCGGAGGGGATGCCTCGGGCACCTGCTCGGTTAAAAATATCTATGCTACGCTCTCTTACCAAAGAAGAATCGGCTTACCGACCACTCTTGGTTTGCTACCAGATTTGGGATTGCGGATCCCAATCAAACCTGCTTTCATCCTGGGTTACAGTAACGAAAAATAACTGCTCGACGCATGAATGCGACACTCGCTAGAGGGTCCTCGCGACCGGCCTTTCCTCGTAAGGTGACTTTCGAGGATAAACCACGTGTTGGTCCACTGCCTTTTCACAAAGGAGGTTTGGAAACGCTTGCTCTCTCATTTTTCAATTACGGCTTCCTGGAGCGGATCCAACTTATCGGATTGCTTTTCCTTCTGGATTTCCAAAAATGTGCCCCTCCGACATTGGCTGCCCATGCCTGTTGGCAACTTTGGGCAGAGAGAAACAAAGCGACCTTCGAGGACCACCTACCTTCCTGTACAACGGTGTTCCATCGAATTTTTTCCAACTTCCAGTGGCAGCCCTCCTCGATTAAGGCCATACCATACAAACATGTGAAATTACTTCCCGAAGGCTGCCACACTCTTTGCATGTTGGACGGAGTCGCAATGTCCAATGGACTTTGTCATCGAGGCTTCTTTAAATCGCGATTCAAGAGGATCACTAAGTGGTCTCTAAACCTGAAGGGTACTAATACAAGAGCTGAACTCTTGGGATTGTGGACCAACCTCACCTTAGCCTCCTTCTGGTCTATCAACAACCTACTTGTTCTCGGTGACTCGAAAGTCATCATTCACTGGATAAGCCAGAAAAGCAACCTACACTCGGTCCCTATTGAAGGCTGGTTGGATAAAACACGATCTTCCTGCTTCACCGGACATCAACTTCCTCTTCATATTCCCTTAACTCACAATAGGAGCCATGCTCTCTCTCTCTAAGAGGGCCCTTAGCGAGGAGGTTGGAAGACTCTCAGTCTTCCATTGTGATAATGGAATAGAGAGCTCCATCTCCACCTTTAATATTTTTGAATGATGGATAGAACCTCATAGCTTTGGCTTAGTGACAGGTTTGAATAGGCTACTGCTTTGTTGGACTCTCTCCTCTCCTTTCTCCGCTAACTGGCTTTCATTGACCTACTAAGCCAGGTGTTTCTTTTCCTACCAGTATGTCAGTTTTTTCCGGTTTTCACATGGCTGTTTGCATTGTAAATGGTTTTATAATTTTATAAACTCAGCAATTTTCTAGAGGGCAATCTCAACCTCCTCCAAACTCAAAGATGATGGTCTTTCGAGCCATGGTAACTTCCCATCATAAACCCTTAAAATTTATCTCACCCAAATTTGTCAAGCACACTAAGAAATTCCTTAAGTGAAGCCCCCTCCTGTTTCATCTAGGCACAAGGCTATCAACCTTGCCGAAAGGTGTCTCAATAGTCAGTTTACTCGCATATAGCCCAATAGTCAGTTTACTCGCATATAGCCCTCTCCCATAACTATGGTGACCTAGTTGCAGAAAAATTGGAAGGTTTTAATCAAAGGGAAACAAAAACATTTTTTTGTGGAAAAGGATTTTATGCATTCATGTTTGAGACAAAGGAGGATGGAGATTTAATATTTTTAAACGAGCCTTGCTTTTTTGTCTCTTGAGATATGTACCTAAAATGTTGGACCCCAGACTTTAGTCCTCACCATGATGTTCCCTCAGCACTTATTGTATGGGTGCATGTTCCTCACCTTCCCTTCCACTGCTAGAGCGTTGACACCTTTTGAAGCAGTGGAAACTCCTTGGGGAAATGTATATAAGGCCAAGCCAAAGAAGAATATGTATTCTTGTCCTCAGATATGTGGAGGTCGACCTAGAAAAGGGCCTCCTAAAGGCCATAATCTTGTCCCTAGACAAATGGTAGCATGAACAACCTTTAGAGTTTGAGAAACTACATTTCAAGTGAAAAATCTATCTCAAATATCCAAGCATTTCGCTAAATACTACACGAAGGAAACTTAGAAACCTCAATTGGCATTGGAAAAAGAAGAACAATGGAATATAATAAAGATGAATATGAGATCAAACACAAATATTTAAGCAAAATACAAAGCCTCGACATCAGGAATATTCTCTCCCTCAGGGTCGAGGCCTCCCTGGGCCAAGATACCCATTAAATGAATCCCTTCAATCCCTCATCTAGACCACTTGAAGAAGCAAAGCTAGGAGACAAATAATAGCCATTTTATTGTATCTAATAGATATGAAAGTATGTCATAGGAAGAACATATATCCATAGAAGAAATCTTGGTAAATCCTCATATGATATCAATGGAGACAACCACGCCAAGAATGGAGTCATTTTTAGTCCAAAATAACAAAGTTTCAACCTTTAAAAGAAGAGGAGCATGTCTCAAAAATATTTGAAGAGGCTGGCAACATCATAGATGTAGAGATATCCTTTCCAAACCTCAAATTAAAGGGAAAAGACCAAATGGAGACAACGGAAGAGGAAAAAGAGGAAGGGGAATATGAAGAAAAGCTTTCAAAAAAACTAGGAAGGAAAACAATGATAGTCAAATGGGAAGAAGTCACTCATAAAGATAAATTGATGGGAACCCAGAAAACAATCGATAAAACCCTTAGAGTTGAAACAAAAACATAAAGAAATATAGGAAGCAATGTGACTTGAGAAGCTGGACCAAAAAATGATATTTTTCTCCTATAACTGTGGAGGACTAGGTAGCATAAAGAAAGAAGCAATGCTAAGGGATTTTATAAGAACAAAATTTCCCACTATCCTTCTTCGAGAGAGACAAAAATTGAGGAGTTGGAAATAGTGAGGATAGGAAAGCAACAATGGTTTTTAAATGATGGGGTAGTATTTAGTTTGAGAGGAGCATCATGAGGACTATGCACACTATGGAATATGCAAGATTGACAACTAGAGCTCTTCCTTCCGTCCCAAAACTGGATTTTAACAGGCCTCATTCATCATCACTCTAGTAAGAAATTTAATATCTTAAATTTATGCAAGCTTGTATCTCACAAGGAAAAAAAAAATATGTTGGAAGTCACTTCTAGATCTAAAAGATTCATAAAATGTTAGAAATAACATATTAACATGGGAATTCACTATTTTTTTGCATAACAAATAGAAAAGAAGGGGTAACATTGTCAGGGACCGTTCAAAGAAAAGGTGGAAGACCTGATAAATGATTGGGACATGGCAGATATCAAGCTAGTAAGAGGGAAATACACTTGTACAATTAATAGGATCACGCCAAATCACATGGTAGCTAGACAAGATAGATATTTAGTGCAAAGTGACTTTCCCCCTTTAAGATTTCATAATCAAATCCAGGATTTTAGCTTCAATAGTTTCTAACCACACACCTATTGTTCTCCAATTCCAAGACAATCCAGATTATCGGATTTTTCCATTCAGATACAATCTGATTTGTTTAGTGGATAAGGAAGTGGAGAAGATAATCATTGCGGCCCGGAGAATTTGGATTACAAGTGCACCCATTTTTATATGGGAACAAAAATATAAATTGGTCAAATTTTCTCTAAAAGAATGGGCTCGACGCTCATGTTTTTCCTCGTCAACTAAGATAGAGATGTTAAGAGCCTATCTTGAGAAAACCAATCCCAAAATAAAAAAATGAAGAGGTCACCGCCAAAATATGGGCGATTGAAATAGAGATCCAACAAAAATTGCATAAAGTTATTAGAAAAGACGAAGAGACTTGGAGACTAAAGTCACAGAGTCAGAGGAAACAAATTGGAACATGACCTTCCTTCATAAGAAGGACAAAGTCTGATTCGCTTGGAATAATGTCAAAGACAATTCTCAAGAATATGCCACTAAAATTTGAGAATTCTTAGATTTAAAGAAAGTAGCCTGGTCTCACTTTGGAAACCTTTTCACGGAAAAAGGCAAAATAGAGCCCAATGAGGTAGCAATCATGTTGGAAAATATTCATTTCATTATCACAAAGGAGGATAACTTTGAATTGATTAAACCCATAGAGGAGGAGGAGATATTGAAAGAAATTTGGGATTTAGAACCCAAAAAGTCCTTTGGGCTTGACGATTTCTCAATTTCCTTTTACATAACTTATTAGAGTCTAATTAAGACATACCTAAAAACAATGTTGCAATATGTGCAAAACACTGGAAATGTTGGAGGTAATACAAAGTCCTCATTTCTCACCCTACTTTCGAAAGAGATGAATTTGTATTCCTCTTCCACCTTTTAACCCATTTCTCTCTGCAATTCGTCATATAAAATAATGACAAAAATTATAGCCACTAGACTGTAAAAAGTGTTGCTGAATAAATTTGGGTTCATCCCTTCTTTCATCGGATGGATCTCTTGTTTTATCAATGCCCCTTGGATTACACCCCTAATCAATGGTTGACCTGCCCCTTTATTCTATGGGAAGTCTTGGCTCGAGACAAGGCCACCCCATGTCACCAATTTTGTACCTCATCATGGTTGAATCCTTAAGTCGAAGACTAGAGGTATGAATAATTGTTGGGAACCTCTCTAGAATAAAAATTGTGTGGGTAACTAAGTTTGAATCACTCCCACTTTGCAAGTGACACCCTTCTCCTGGGAGGAGATTTAACTATAATAACACCCATATTCAAAAGGGAGCTTGAGCTTGAGCTTTTCATTTCTAAGGAGGGATGGTAAATCATCATAAAAGTCAAGTTTTAAGATCTAATGTAAACATCAATATATCCAAGCCATATATAGAATTTTGTAATTCCCTTTCTTGGAAAGTTGGAACTCCTTTAAATACCTAGGTATGCCCATTACACTGCAAAATTATTCATTTCAAGCTTGGTGGAGTTTCTTTGATAAAATTGATAAAAAGTTTTCTCTGTGGGATCAGAGTGATTAACCCCAATTAATGGATTGATTTTAATAAAGTTGGTTTTCTCAACATTCCCTCTCTTTAAATGTTCAGTTATGGTGGCCATGATGGGAGTTATGTAGAAAATAGCCAGGGAGATAAGAAAGTTTTTATCATAAGGGGGAAAGTCTAACAACAACAAAACCCCCATGATAAATTGGAAGATTGTTAGAGCCCCATAAAACATAGGTGGATTGAGGATAAAGGATCCAACACTCATGAATATAACAATGGGAGCCAATATGATATGTAGATTAAAAACTATCAAAATTGATTGGTGGAAGAAAATTATTTGGAAAAAATATATCCAAGCAAGTAGGAAGAGATGTATCGAAAGCATAGTGGGAAACCAAGAAGGATCACACATTTGAAGACTAATAAAATTGGTAGATCCTCTAATCCAATCCAAGCTCACTTGGGTTTTAGGTAATGAAAATCAAATTTCAACATGGGAGGACAACATCATGGGGGGATGTCCTTTCACACAACACATAAATGGGCCCTTTAAAGTTATGGATGGATGGAGAGAACCCAAACATTGTATGATATCTCAAACGAGTTGGCAAGCTCATATCATCGACTAGACTGAAATTTAGGGGATCCTCCTCCTCACCTTTGCCATTTGGTTTCAAAGACTACTAATGATCTAAGTGGATGTGTGCCTTGGGACATTAAATCAAAGGAACATAGAGGTTGCGGTGATGCAAAGTACAATGTTAAAAGTGGATACTTAGCCCATATTTTATCCCTTCCTCTTCATCAACAATCCATGATATGAAAATCTCTTTGGCACAATCATTGGATTCCTAAGATTAATATTTTCTATTGGATCATGGTGCATGGAAAGCTCCTTACATTAGACAATCTCCAAAAGAGTGGAATCCAAGGTCCCTCTAGATGCACATTATGCTACTTCATTGAGAAACTATCCAACATCTATGTTTTGATTGTTGCTAGACCAAGGAAGTTTGGATCTCTATTTGTACTGAAATTAATCATCATGTCAGAAAACCTTACACATGGAAAGATATATAATCTTATTATGAATAAAGGCATATAGCGATCACCTCAATACAAAATATCCTTGAAGATAATTTGGAATGCTCTTCTCAAATATATTCGCTAGAAGGTTTAGCTTGCCAAGAACAATGCAGTGTTCAACCAAAAAGAGGACAAACTAGCATTGACAACCACTAAGGATAAATGATTCCTTCTGGATTACATGTCTCGCACAATCAAGATGAAACAATAGGCATTGGAGAGGGATGAAGATGCATGGTTGAGACAATTTTGGATACACTAGGATCCTCCAAATTTCCCCATTTCTAAGAATCCAATCCAATCCAACTAGCAAATTTGGCTAGATGCTAAGGAATTCATGGTCTGGAGAATGGTCCAAAAATATTACATCTTGTTTTTCGATGAGGCTTCAAAGAGGAAAATAAGGGTGGTAGGTTTTGGGGGGATTTTCTATGATTCCAAAGGAAATATTGTAGCTACATATGTGTGCGGCCTGGGTCAAGCCACCAATGATCAAGTGGAGGATTATGCTTTATTACGAGGCATCCGCACAGCTAGTGAAAAGAAGATTGTTTCTTTGAAGGTCATTGGGGACTCTACGGTGATTATTAAATATATGATTGGGGACTCTACGGTGATTATTAAATATATGATAAGTGAAGTAACCCCGATGGATAGAAAGCTAGCGACTATTGTGGCAAGAACCAAAAAGAAGGCAACCTCTTCCACCGGAATTTCTTTCTTCCACTCCAAAATATGCTATAATTTTGTTGTCGACCAATGGGATAACAAATCCACTTAATTAGACTTAGGATTTCTTTCGAAAAATAGGGGTCTTCACAATCGTTTCATCCCCTCACGAATCCCCTATGGATCGAAACCTTTATCCACTAACAATTATCACCACACGAACCAACAGTCAAAGCATTATTAACTCTTTTTTGAAATGGGAGCTCATAGGAAATAGCCTAGTACTCCTAGCATGTGAGAATTAATCCTCGGTCCAAGTAACAAAGAGATTGGGGTGTTAATTCTTAGTCATTGTGGGATTATGGAGAAAATAGGTATATGAATTGGGCACCTTTGTGATCTAAATATGGTGGGGAATGATCTTATGGTATGTGTAAATTTAGTTCTTGGGTTTTTCTGCCAGTTTTGTATATGTTTGTTTGCTTAGTATAATTGCTTATAGGGAATTGGTTCTTGAGGAAGGATTAGTACACAACACTGGTTAGTTTTTATAGTGGTCTCTCCTTAAAATTCAATCTTCATTTGGTTGTTTCTTTGGATTCATTCCTATATTTGCAACCTCTGGACCTATGGCACTTGAGATTCTTGACACAACTAGTGTGGCACCCGGTGTTCATTTTATGCTAGTAAATTGTTATAACTCTAGAAATTGGGGATCAGTGAGTAGGAGGTCTGTTACATTTCGAAGTTTGCTATCTAGTGATAATTGTCACTCTTCATTGATCCAAGGAATTTTATTGACGTTTAATTTATGTTTACCTTTAACTTGAAATCACTCTCTTTGTTCACTCATCTATGGTTATTATGGTGATGAATATTTCCATGAAGGAAATTATGTTCTTCGCATCGACTCTATTTATAGGCCAAAATTAGAAAACACGTATTTAAAGGGCTTCACTTTTGCTCAATTGGGCCAAAATAATTACTCTTGTCTGGTCATTCCTCATTTGTCTTTGTATAATGAGGCGACCAACATGGACAACAAAGACAACGTGGAATTTAGGACAATCCTGTGAAGGCATGAGGAAATTATACATTTCAACGGGAGAACCCTACTTTCTATCTGTTAGGTACCAAATCTGGTATAATAGAAAAAAAACATAAATACTACAGAAAATAATAGCAGAACAACATAATGTAGAGAACCACGACACCAAAATATTACCTTTATTGATAGGAAGCAATGTTCACTTGCCTCTTCTAGAAGGCAACCTCCAACAGAGAAGCGCTCTATTACAATAATTCTCAAGACAAATATTTCTCATGCCTCCTACTCATATTTATACTAATAATATAAAGTACATTCTAGAGGAAGATCTTTCTAGAAGCAGAGGATTCTATGAGGTCTTCTTACATTGACTTGTTCACATTTATTAAATAGGCCTTATTAACTAATGTCAGCCTTTATCACATGAAAAATATATTATTATATCTACGTGAGGGGTTAGAGACG
>SNQJ01S0036779.1:65526-76745 GCA_010110895.2 Picea sitchensis
ATCCTAATGGCCAGACTAGGGGAATGGGATGGATGAATGGGAGATAAGATGTAAAGTGATAGAATGGTGGGAGCGGACGATGGCTCTGCAAATCCCCCTTGGTGGCTAACCAAAACCCATAAATACAAGCTTGTTAGGGCACCCCGTTAATCCCCCCAACAATGGTCAAGTGGACTAGTGTAAGATCCAAGCAGTGATCAGAAATGTAAGGAACCTGATGTATATATAAGAAGGTTATAACGATCAAACATGACACATACCATGATACCTTGGACCAATTACCTCATGGAGCAAGAGTTTTCTCTTATGCAAGTCCAAGCCGATGGTGATGGACGCTGTTGTTTCTAACAAGACAAGTCTGCGAAGAAGAAGAAGGACGGGCCCTCCAGGGCCATGCTCAGGTCAATCCTCCTCTCGGTACTCCATGTCTAGGACCTGTGGGCCTCGAGACATGATCTCCTAGTTATCCCTAGAGAACGGGGATAACATCGCCCACCGAGGCCTTCACGTCATGTCCCTCTTTAATATTATTCATTTCGAAATGATGGGATTTAATAACTGGAAAGCTCGAGGACATATGCCATTAAAATGAATAGACAACCGGATATTATGGGATTTGGTAATTCTTTTTGCCTTCATTTTGAATTTGCGAAAATACTTTTTATTTTATTTTTTTTGCTTGTGCAATTTTAGTTTTCTTAAAAGCTTCAGCATAGTTAACGAACGTGTGACCTACATAGGCCTTCACGTCATGTCCCTCTTTAATATTGTGCATATCTTAGATGTCAGATTTGAGAATCTACTCGGATATGGGAATTTTAATACTTACTGCTAGTCACTATTCAACGTACATATTCAAAAAGATTGGCATTAATAACTGAAAATATCGAGAACATTTGTCATTAAAAGGAATCAACACAAAATGTACGAAAGACCATCAAGCCTTGCTTTTAAATACTTATTGCCATTTCTCTCTATCATCAAAGAGTTGCGCTTTAAGGTGCCTTCGTTCTAATGTTCCTGGTCATGGACATGTAAAACAACTTAAAGATGCGATCGAGGGGCAGATGAAAGAAGAGAGACCGGTTTTATGTGACGTGAGCTTTGAGTTAAAAAAAACTCTGTTATACAAGAGAAACTCAAAGAGGATGAAAAAAAAAGAACAAGTATGTTTGGTGTTCTCCCTGTGTTCGATGCTTTGGTTGGTTGAAAAGGCTACCTGCAAATTTGTTTGTTGAACTTCTTTGTTTTATTGCTGGGAATTGTAATGGAACTTTAGGTCACCTGTAAGATAGTTATTCGTTTAAGTATATAGCTTCTTCCAACAACACAGATTTGGCCACTGTATCAAATTATAGAGATCGCACAAGTATTTGTCTTCCTCAGAGGCTGGTAACAGAATCTGTATGGGTAGATAAAACGACATATTATCACTACAAGAGTTTCTATTTTATAGTTTGATAACCTGCATGTGTCTCTAGTAGCCGACTTGACAGAAAGCCATGTTCTTTGTCAAAGTTTGTTCGGTTTCCTCCGGATGTAGTTGCAGAGTCCACATATTAGGTGTCATCTTCGAACATTCCATACCTTTCTGTGGGCCGCCATACCTCTCTTGCTATGAGGAACGACATATTTTAATGCATTTTGGTGCATTATGCAGCGTTTGATGCGCTTGCCACACCTCAGCTACCCAAAGAAGTTATGTACCTCAACAGATTTGCATTTTGCATCTGGACTAGACGTTTCTTCCAATTTACTGTAATAAAGCAAAGAAGTTCCACATACAAATCCTCAGGCAGGCTTCTCAACCAACCAAACGATCGAATACAGGGAGAATACCAGTCACTATATACTTGAATTTTTTCCCCTGCCTTAACTGTTGTGACATAAAACGACTCCGTTCACTTTGAAATCGGCCTGAATCACATTTCTAAGGTGTCTTGGATGTGAATGCTCCGGAACATTGCAAAGAAAACACCTTAAACCCCAACTTTTCGACGGCAGAAGGAAATTAATACTTGATAAAGAATGGAATGTTGAATAAGCAACCATTGCAAGCATGCCATATCTAGAAGACACAAGGTATTCAAAAAACTGGGATAGATGTACTTTGCAGCACCGATTAAGTACAAAGCCCAAAATTGATATTCAACTCGTTTTTTACAAATAAAGAGTTTGAACGTCAAGAAAAGTGTGAAGAAGCTTCATTAATGTACATATCTTTAATTGGTCGACGACAGGGGAAATCACAATCCTTGTCGCAAATAGCCTCAACTGTATTTTGTAACACATCTTATTTGAATATAAAATCATTTTGGTTTATTTCTTAATAGTATTTTCCAATTTCTGGTATTTATTTTAATTGTATTTTGTACCTTCTTCCCTTGTGTCGTTAAACATGAAGGAAAAGCTTTTGTTTATGTTGCTCACTACTTCATTCTAAACAAAACCTGGCCTATTCTTTCTTTACATTTTACATTTAAAAATACTTTTTCATAGGCCATACTTATGTGGCGTCGACTCTGTATTTAAAGAAAGAAATTGGAGGTGACCCGTTCTGCTCCCACTCTTCGGGTTCCGTAAATAGAATGAATTCATGAGTTACAACAAGGCAGTTGAACTGTTGACGCAATGTTCATGTGAAGTATGTTGGATAAATTACAGCTTGTTCTATTTGATAATATCTGTGCATATATACTAATATCAATACTACTATTGGAAAAAATACAGAAAGCTTCCTCTTCGACAAAGCTTAGACAGTTATGTTTGGGTTTGCGGTATTAAACAAATATGTCCAGTTTTCCTTCATATACATCTTGCAGCCTAGGAACTTTTGTAGTTTGCAATTTATGCTTTAATTACTTAAAGTCACAACAAATTTTGATTACCTTTAATTTAATTTGGATATTGATGTTTATGGAGAGTCGTCGTTTGCTGATGTCATTGCAACGAATACAAGATGAATAGATGATAAGGAATTTATGTCGTTGAAACCACAATGCAAATTCATGTTTCTTGTTGCGCTATGTACAACTTGCAGTCAAAATTTTCCTGGTTTCAACGAGATTTGTGAGCCGAAGAGAATATTGCAAATCGGGAGATCATTTGCATTTGAAACAGAAACAATCCATAAATATATATTAGTATGAATACTATTCAGATAAATACAAAAACTTTCTCCATTGATAGATACTAGTATGAATACTATTGAAATAGATATCAAAACTTCATCTTGGCAAATACTTAGCCAGTTATCTGGACACCAGGCCTCAAGTTCGCGGTATCCAGCACTTATGCCCCTTGTTTCATCATATACATGTTGCAGGAAAAGAACTTCAGTGATGTGCACTTAATGCTTTTACTAGTGAGAAGCCAACAGAGGCTCGAAAACATTGCCATTAATAAACGGAAAAAAAAAAGGTTTTCCCGACTCTCAGATACTTATCTCTTTTCCCATTTTGTTTTTCTCGTTCATTATGGATTTCTGGTTTTATACTTAATCGTATTTCTATGTAGGACAAGCTGACATGTCTTCATCTCCATCTATATCCTCAAAAGACGGATCCGATCGACCATTGTTCCATTCCATACTTAGCCAATTTTATACCAACCGCTGTGGGGCCGGTGCTTGCGAGCCCAACTGCTTATTGTTCCGCTATATACACCTTGCACTGAAAACATCTTTGATCTACAATTCTACCGCGGGTTCCTCGTATACATTAACTTCGTTCAAAGTATCTGTTGTTGATCTGCATCCCTAGCAACTTCACGTCCTTCCTAACATACATCAACAATGGTCTTACCAGTGACAAGTGGACACAGTGGTATGAAAGATACTTCCGTGATCTGGAATTCATGCCTTAACATCTCTCCATCTATATCCTCGCACGACGGATCCGACCGACCATTGTTCCTTTTCATACTTATCCAATTCTATGCCCGCCGCTGCGAGGATGTCGCTTGCAAAACGAGCTTCTTATCGTTCCGCTATATGCATCTTGTACTCACATCTGTAATCTACAATTCCACCGCGGGTTCCTTGTATACATTAACTTCGTTCAAAGTCTCTGTTGTTGCGTTCCATCCCCAGCAACTTCACGTCCTTCCTCATATACATCAGCAATGATCTTACTAGTGGCAAGTGGACACAGTGGTACGAAAGATACTTCTGTGATTTGCACTTTATGCGTTAACTAGTGAGAACTCAACAGGCATTCGCAAGCATTTTCATTAATAAGCAAACACTAGATGTTCTTCTGCGAGATACTTGGTTCTTTTTCCCTTCTCTTCATCCCGTGTATTATCTAGAATTCCACTACGAACTTCTCCGTCCTTTTTCCCTTATTTTCTTCCTGTGTATTATGGGACTATAAAATATGGACATGATATTTTATAGAACATGTACAAATTCCGCATTCCATACCTAATGACATTTTGGATCACGGGTTCTCGGTTGGACGAGCGTGCTCAAAATTTGGCCTCCATTATTCTGTGCCCTACAAATAGCACTCTGGGTTCCGCGATATACAAATTGACAAGCGCACCTGTGGACTGGCTCACTCAACATTGCACTGCTATTGTTTCATGTCCTCCAAACAACACTCTCAGTTCCACGATATAGAAATTGACAGACGAAGTGCAGGACTGGCGAGGTGGAGATTGCCATTGTTTGCGGATGATAATCCCTATGAAGTATCTAACAGTATCTAAAAAATTATTTTATTTTTTATTTTTTCCCTGTATAACAATATCTAAAAAATTATTTTGAATACTAAAATAGCTCTTAGTAGTGACAACTGGACACAGAGGTACGAATCAGTTGGGATTGCACTCTCCGCAATATATAAATTGACAAACGGATCCTGACATCGTCCGCTCTTCCATGTTACAGATTATGCATTCCAATGTTCGGAGTGATACAATTAGAAGGTCTAGGCCTCGCCTCCTTTGCAGACACTTTCTCAGCCTGTTTTGGATCTTCCTGTTTCCCGGTTCACGAAATATGCAGCTCCAGCGTTGGCGGGTTGACATATGTTTATCTCCATCTATATAATCAGACAATGAGTCCGACCAACCGTTGTTGCTTTCGATGCTTTCGATATGTTTTTCCGTTATTTACATATTCCACTCTAAATTTTCGTGATCTACAATTCCAATGCTAACTACTCCGTCATTTTCCCTTTATTTTCTTCCCGTGTATTATGAGACTATAAAGTATGCACATGATATCTTACAGAGCATGTACTAATTCCCATGATATTTTATAGAGCATGTACAAATTCCGCATTCGATATCTAGCACAATGACCGGCCCATTACAACCACACAAATACAACATTCATACACAAAATACTCAGAGAAAATCCTCATTAACTTCAAAATAAAATAACATACAGACAGACTCACTGCGACATGGATGGATTGGAGAATTAGAGAAGAGAATGATGAGATGAATGAAATACATAAAATTATATAAAGCTGCCTGGTAGCTTTTTTAACCAATGGCCAGCCAAATCCTTTTCTAGGCGTTGGATCAACTCCTGCTTTTTCTGTCGGGTAGCTTTTTAGGCCAACGGCCAGCAAAATCCTTTCCTAGCCATTGGATCAACTCCTTTTTATTGTTAAATTATCTAAATGATCAGGATTTCATCATCGACTACGACATCCATTGTTTTATATATATTCGATTCTTTTTTAAATTCGACACCATACCATAATGGATCAGAATAAGCAACAGCTATATTTGAACTGCAGATAGTGGATGGCATCGTCTTTTTAAAATATACGTGAGTTTTATAATATATGATATTAATACAAATCTTTAAGTTCACAAATTATCCTGCCTAACATCCAAATGAGTTTTTGATTGCAAGCGAGGACTAAATGTTAATTATCATCAAGTGTGTATCAGTCCAATGGATGTGACTTAAATGGTCACGCTTACTCTAAAGTTGAAAAATAAAAGATTTTAATATAAAAATATTAAATTATTTTAATCTTACTTTAAAGTTGAAAAATAAAAGATTTTAATATAAAAATATTAAATTCTTTTAATCTTACTTTAAAGTTGAAAAATAAAAGATTTTAATATAAAAATATTAAATTATTGAATTGTGTTAGATGAGATGAGAAAACAATGTAACATTTATAGATTAATAAAATATAAATGTGAAGGGTAGTAGGGGCTCATTTTGGATCTCAAGGGAAATGTCAAGAATTCATTTGCTTGGGATATTGGAAGGTAAGTAAAGATTTACAATTTCCACCAGGGTATACTCCTACTCATATTGAAGGTTGAAATTTCAAAATTTAACAAAAAAGTTTGATGGTTATGCTTACCCAGTGAAATTCCATCACTGCTCCTATCGTTCTTTAAAATGAAAATTCTCTTCCTACCAGTCTAGAACCTAGAACCTAATGTCACTATCCTAATGCCAATATTCCTATCAGCGAGAACCTAATGCCACTATGCTAAATATAATTGTATTTCTCGTCCTACCAGTCTAGAACCTAGAACCTAATGTCACTATGCTAATGCCAATATTCCTATAATCTAGAACCTAATGCCACTATGCTAAATATAATTGTTGTAATTCTTAGTTGATGAAGATTTGTCTCAACAACCATTCCACTATGCTAAATATAATTGTTGTAATTCTTAGTTGATAAAGATTTGTCTCAACAACCATGCCACTATGCTAAATATAATTGTTGTAATTCTTAGTTGATGAAGATTTGTCTCAACAACCATTCCACTATGCTAAATATAATTGTTAGAACCTAATGTCACTATGCTAATGCCAATATTCCCATCATCTAGAACCTAATGCCACTATGCTAAATATAATTGTTGTAATTCTTAGTTGATGAAGATTTGTCTCAACAACCATTCCACTATGCTAAATATAATTGTTGTAATTCTTAGTTAATAAAGATTTGTCTCAACAACCATGCCACTATGCTAAATATAATTGTTGTAATTCTTAGTTGATGAAGATTTGTCTCAACAACCATGGCATAGCTTGACTTGCAAATGAATGTAATCAATTGTAACATTAAACAATAAAGTGTGTTCAAGCATGATGTCATGTCATCCATGGTTGTGAATGAAAGTTTCCCATGTTGACATAGTTTTTGGAGGGTATGGAGTAATGTGATTCAAGTAAGGAAGTCGTGATATTACTTAAATAGACTTTGTATGCATTTGTAAGTACTTCAAGAATTTGAAGTAAATAATATTTCTCTTAACAACATTAAAATTGTAACATTAAACAATAAAGTTTGTTCAAGCATGATGTCATGTCATTCATGGTTGTGAATGAAAGTTTCACATGTTGACATAGTTGTTGGAAGGTATGGAGTAATGTGATTCAAGTAAAGAAGTCATGATATTACTTGAATAGACTTTGTATGCATTTGTATATGCTTCAAGAATTTGTATTAAATAATATTTCTCTTAACAAGTAGTTATGGTCTTCCAATTCTATTGTGGTGGATTTAATTAGAGATCATTGATTGGCCATAGATAAAGAAATAGAATTAGAAACACATTTTTGGATTTAATTAGAGATCATTGATGGGCCATAGACAAAGAAATATAATTAGAAACACATTTTTTTAAATATGATGTTGCCTTTACACATTTATTAAAAGGAACTATATGTGCATGCCTCGAAAAAATATGAAAAACTTTAGGTCTTACTTATCAACTTATATCTAAATTTGTAGGTGGAAGCCTACACAAATTAGAGGCCCATCAAACTAAGTAAACTTGAAAAAAAGAGTATTTTTAAATATACAATCATTTCTCATTTTTCCATATAAAAACACGAGCTCTATTCTAATGAGTTGTCATTCTTCGTGAACCTCAATGATTCATAGTAGTATGTCGCCAAAGAGGGGAGACTTCCTAGTGACGAAGGCATGGAGAAGCTAACAAAAAATGTTTGAAGCCCATTCCCAAATGAACATTGAAAAAGGACACAACCAAAGCATGGGTTTTACTATTTCATCTTTCTGATGGATATTTCATCTTTATGATAAAAAAAAAGGGAACTTAGGTTGTTGTTCAGGGGAAAGTCACCCAAAATCAAGGAAAAAGAAAAAAACACTTTCTTCAACTCATGATTTCTATGAGTATTAAAACTGAAATAATGTAGTGGTCCTCTTAGAAGGAGCATCAATTGGGAACTCAACCACTAATACCCATCAATTGGCCTATACTTCTTGAATCCCTTTGTATAATTCCACCTCCAACATCTCCACCATGTAGCTAGATAAGGAAATACATTATTAATAAATAGATCTATTATAATGAGTTCTTTGAACCTCTCAATAATGATGATCTTCTTAGTGGAATCGAGCCAAAACTATGTTTTTAACTTTGGTCGATGCTTCCATTCATGAGTCTTGACATCAAAGAAATCCCCATCCTTAATTACACCTTTCTTGAAAAGATTAAATTGTCCAAAACCCAAGAAATCCCCAACCTTAACAACACCTTTCTTGAAAATAGTAAATTGGCCAAAACCCAAGCAATCTATGTCAATCATTTATCATTAAATTGCACAAGGAGCTACCACCATTTGCAATACTCATTAAAGGACATGCTAATTCATATAGAGCTCCTTTTGCAGGTAAGCCAATGCTTAATGGCTTCCTAAGATTTCCAAAGTCTCCATGCTGCAAATGCTCTCTAGATTTTGAGCTTGGAAGGAATTAAAATGAGTGTTTAAAGGTTAGCATTCTCCCAACCTCATTTACATAATAGGGTCCCCATAGAGATATGACTTTGCTACCAGAGTTTCCACTTTCCTTGCCCTCCAATATTTGTATGACCCACTTTATGGATAAGGCCCAAACCTATCTAAAGGATTTAGCCATACCCTTAACTCGTTAGTTCTTGGGACTGTAACACAATTGTCTTTTATTCCACTTTCCTTGCCCTCCAATATTTGTATGACCCACTTCATGGATAATGCCCAAACCTATCTAAAGGATTTAGCCATATGCTTAACTTGTTAGTTCTTGGGAGTGTAACACAATTGTCTTTTAACATGATGAAAACCTAACACAATTGTTAGGTAACATGATGAAAACCTTTGTTCACTACATGTAATCCTAGAGAAAGTCTTGAAAGAGTTTCTCCATGATTTGAAAGGTCGTCTTGAATGGGACCTAGTAATACTAGTAATAAACAAGGCCAACGAATAAGATGTTAGAGAAAACCCAAAATCCTAGTTTCCAATGACTTAGGCTTAAAAATCCATTTATCAACTTCTTTGGAAATTCATTGTAAAAACACCTCCCACAGAAAACCTAAAAACCTAGTTTCCAATGACTTAGTCTTAAAAATAAAATTCATTTATCAACTTCTTTGGAAATTCCTTGTAAAAACACCTCCCAAAGAAAACCTAGTTTCCAATGACTTAGGCTTAAAAATCCATTTATCAACTTCTTTGGAAATTCCTTATAAAAACACCTCCCAAAGAATTTATAGGGAATCCTAAAAGGAGAAGAGGATACCAAGAACTTAAAAAGTTGACCATGTTATAAACAAGTTCATCCTATATTGGTGAGCCAAATAGGTAGGTCACATGGAAAAGTCAGTAGCACTACATTTTAAGCACCGATAACTTGGAGCACAAGGCAATGTCAAAAATATGAATGGATTCCATTAGGGTACTACATGCACAAACTCCTATGACATTCCTAATCGTTCAAAAATGAGAAATATATGAAATGGCCTTTAATAAGTTAGATAACATTATTCTCCATGAGGGAGATACCCTAGGACCTAAATTTCCATAATGTACAATGCTAGTGATAGAGAGAATCCATGTCTAATTGAATTGAATAATCCAACCTTCTCTAAATTGACTCAACTTATAATAAGACAATAAGACACACCCAACACTTTGGGATTTCACACGTTCACCTTGTGCTCAGTCACAGGCACGTCTAACTCAACAGATCGCCTTTCCCACTGGATAATCATCTGGAGTACTTCTCAAATATCTGAAAGGAGGAGTCATCTCTACGTTCCTAGTTCTATCTCAAGAAGTGTAACAACCCCGACCATCACTCCCATGGTCGGGCGAACGCTACCACATGGAAACATTCTCATATACATAAATATAACATGCATTAAGTCAAATTAAACACATTTAACTAAACGATACTGAGTGCACATAGAATTGCATGATAGCATATAATTAATCGCAATTTGATACTTATCTTTTGGAATGATGGTAACACCACCAACTGCATGTAGACCTTCCATGAACCTCCCAGCCTTAGACCGCGTTACTCATCACTCTCAGCAGTAGGTCAGCCCCGAGCTGGGACTAATATCCACCGGGCAGGGAATCCTAGGCTAGGCATGGTCAATGGGAAGTCACACAGTCATAGAGGAAGGATTCTCTCCCAGGAGTCACTTATGCCCACTGCTCCCAGACTCTCGTTCCCTACATGCCTGTTCCACCCCAAAAGTATACACCTTCATTCTCACCAAGATAGTCCTTCGACTGCTAACCTCCCTTGCCTTTGGCTTCAGCAACAGACCAGATCAAAAGTCTTGGAGTTCTGTAGCAGCTACAGGACTCCTTCCAGGAGTTTTCACTTCCTCGACACACTCTCTAACCTGAAGAGAATTTCTCACAGGCCTGACAACCTGTTCTTTGACTAATTCCAATACAGTGAGGACGACAACAAGGCTTAACCAAGTCCAGACAACGGTAGCCAGCCACATTCTGTCGAGAACTGCGTGGCCACTACATCCAACTGGGAAAAATGGTTATGGACACCCAAAAATGGCAACAGTCAGCGCTAAGGAATAGCTCGACTCGGAGTTTATAGGATGCGTCGGGCTTCTCAGCAAGACACCCAGGAGACACGGCTCAGTTCACGGTTTACCACAAGTTTCAGGTGTGTGAGGTATGCAAAGGTCCAATCACAGAGGCCAAACTGCGTTCAGATGGAGGACGGCGAATGTCGAACAAACTCATGCCGAGGTTGGAAGAATGGGAAGCGAACCCCAAACACGACTCATTTCCTAGGTTAAATTGCATGCGCTCAGGTTGAAACATGTCATCCATGAAGCACGTTGTTAAGGTCCTAACCCGCACATAGGTAGATTAATGTATTCGGATGTAATAAAGGTCAATATTAATAAGACCTTTCAATAAAATAGAATAAGGCGGATGTAAGAAGACCTAATAG
>SNQJ01S0036779.1:76755-88655 GCA_010110895.2 Picea sitchensis
CATTGTGAGAGGAGCTCTTGGAGGATGAGCATGAGGTCAGTTTTGTGAGGATGCTTGAGCTTGGGCACTAGCTTTCATGGAGGGAGCTACTAGCTACTTGCTTGATTTATTTACTAGAGAGGTTCTACTTTTGTGGAGGGCGCATTGCCAGATTGGGGTGCATCGGTTGTTGAAGGACTTCTTACAGCCATCAGATTGCAATGAGATCAGTTGCAGAGGAAAGCCATTCAACAGAGCTTCATTACTGTGGAGGGGTTTCCAGATCTGAGCTCACAGTTTGCAATTGGAGCAAATTCAGTGGATTCAGAAGCTTGTATGTGGGGCGCACTTTTTGGTTTGGGCTTGTATATCAACTCAGATCAAGTTCCTATTGTATCAGGTTCTATAATTTATTGTACTTGATGTATTCCTTCTTCTGCTTTCCTCATATATACATACATATTCCAAACCGGTTTTCCCCAGGGGGTTTTATCCAGGGTCATGTTGACCAAAAATACCCGTGTACACAAATGCATTGATTAGTCTCTTAGATCTCTTTATTTTCAATTGTAAATATCTATAGGTGTGTTGTACTTATTTTTTTATGCATGTGCTAACATCTGGACACTAAAACTACATGCTAGAACACCCAAAATCGCAAGTATAACCGTAACAAATCAACAAGAAACATTTGGATTGTTCGCTGTTATAAAACAACAGAAAATATTTTACCTGGCAGTTGAAACTTAGAGCCTAACTGTGGTCAAAGACAGACCCAGTAGGCAAGCTGATAGGACCTGTAAAATCTTCATTGTATCAGAGCATTGGTGGCTGAAATTTTGAGCAGTTGGGACAGCATTTTGCTAGTTGTCATACACATCTTCTTGGCAAAATTTTTAGGACAGCCATTGACTCAATTCAGTGGTTGTTAGAGGGCAGAATTTTGCAAAGGATAGTTGAGCAGTTTTGACTCTTGTCATTAGTCTCTTTTCACACCTACGCAATATGAGTGACGTTGATTTGACGTGACCTCTTTTCACACCTATTTTGTTAGGACTGAGGTCAGATTACACTTGTCTCTTTTCACACCTGTGTTGACAAGAGTGAGACAGTGTTTTCCTTTGCAATGTGAGCATCAGTTGGGGATTGCAGTTTGGCAGAGATGTCAGCATCCCAGATGCGAATTGAGAACAGACTAGCAGGGGCTAGCAATTGGTGGTCTTGGAAGGCGAGGTTGATCTTCGTCTTAGAGGACCTCAAGATATGGGACATAGTCGAGGCAGTTGTTCCCCCCATTCCTGTCACTGCTCTCGTCTTGGTGGCAAAGTTCAAGAAAAGGAACAACAAGGCGAAGAGGACTATTTGTGACGCAGTCCGTGATCATATCATACCCCATTTGACGGGAAAGGCTTGTGCGTACAAGTTGTGGGCATCTCTATGCAAGTTGTATGAGAGCTCCAATGAGAACCGGAAGATGGTTCTTCATGACCGACTCAGGGGTATTCGCATGCTCGAGGATGAGTCGGTAACTTCATTCCTTGGTCACTTCACTTAGATCAGAGACGAGCTTGGAGCCGTCGACGAGGTTTTTGACCTTGACTCTTTGGTGAGGCAAGCTATGAATAGCTTCACCAAACTGTGGGGTCCATTTGTACGTGGCATAGTTGCCAGGGAGGTCATGCCTACATGGGAGACGATGTGGGATGACTTAGTCCAGGAGGAAACTAGGCTGGCAGCCGAGGCTTCTGGACAACGACAGCAGCAACAACAACAAATTAGTCAGGGTGAGGAGGATCTTGCTCTTTGGTCAAAGGGAAAGAAGAAGGCCAGTCGTGGGGGTCGACAAAGTCCCAAGTTTGGGGCCCCGCCACAAGTGAGTAGAGGAGGAGAGACCAAAAGTGATCAATGCAGTGGTCAGAAGAGAGATATGAGCAAAGTGAAGTGCTTTGTTTTTAAGAAGTTTCGGCACTATGTTGGACAGTGCCCAACCATGAAGAAGAAGAAGGGTTGTACAACAGCTACAACAGAGGAGATAAACTTTCAGACACAGTTTCAGAGAGAGTGTGCCTTTCTCGTCTGCTACACTTCAGTTGAGACATCACCCAATATCTGGTATATTGACAACAGGGCTTCGAGCCATATGACTAGACTTCAAGAGCTCTTTTATGATCTCAGAGACACCGAGGTCAAGATTGAGATTTCTCTTGGAGATGATAGAGTTGCAGGGGTTGGCACAGTTGCCTTTCAGAGAGATGGCATGCCACCCATATCGTATACGGACGTTCTTTATGTCCCTGGCATGAAGAAGAATTTGATTTCAGTTTCCACCCTCCAGGATAGAGGTTTTGAGGTGACATTCAAAGGCACCGAGGTACTGATTCATACTCGAGGGTCTTCACTAGCCTCAGGACAAGTGATTGGAGTGAGAGGGGAAACTGTTCATATTGTTTTTTCAACCACTTCATGCATTGGCAGCGGGTAGAAACAACAACAGACAGTTATGTGAGTTATGGCATCGTAGGATGGAACACCTACATCATGGGGCTCTTGGATCACTGAGAGAGGTTGTGACCAGAGTGCCACAGATCAACATAGAGCATCAGGATGTTTGCAGAGGGTGTGCGCTTGGCAAGTTTTCCAAGGCATCGTTCCCCAACAGTGACACGAGGTCAGTTGGGATACTTGATTTAGTTCACACGGACGTGTCTGGGCCCATGACTCGGATGTCCTTGAGTGGGTGTGAGTATTATCTCACATTTATTGATGACTACTCGAGGAAGACTTGGATCTATTTCCTGAAGGCCAAGGGTGAGGTCTTCACACAGTTCCAAGAGTTCAGAGCTCTTGTGGAAAACCAATTGGGAAAGAGGATCAAAGTCTTGCGATCGTATAACAAGGGAGAGTATTCCTCAAGACAGTTTGTAGACTTTTGTGCACAATATGGCATCAGGAGACTGATGACCGTACCTTACAACCCCCAATAGAACGAGGTTGCCAAGAGGATGAACCAAGCCATTACCAATGCAGCGAGATCCATCCTGCATGATCAGAGTTTCCCTTTGTACTTGTGGGCAGAGGCATGTGCTACTGCAGTTTACCTGCAGAACAGGAGCCCCCATAGGATTTTGGGGAGGATGACTCTTGAGGAGGCCTTCACTTATAGAAGGTCCGATGTCGAGCACATCAGAATATTTGGGTGCTTGACTTTCTCTCATGTCCTCTCGAAGAGGAGGACAAAGCTAAACCCAGCAGCCCAGCAAGGGATTTTAGTTGGATACTCAGAGGTGTCAAAAGCCTATCGCATCTACATTTCGCCACTTAGGAAATTGGTGGTGAGCAGAGATGTTAGATTTGAGGAGGATAGAGCGTTTGCAAGATCTCTTGAGTCAAGAGTTGGAGTTGAGGATGATGCAAAGTTGCCAGTTGCAGTCTCAAAGGGAGCACAGCCTCAGACGTCAGTTACACCAGTATCAAGGGTGACAAGGTCACCATGCACAACTTCATGGTCACATTTAGAGCAGTTTCAGTCAGATGGGGCACAGACTTCAGAGGGAGCACAGACTTCAGGATCTCAGAGTGTTGAGACGAGTCCTAAGGCAGTCACTCTTGGGCAAAGAGACCTTACTTCTCCGTTGACCACTTCAGTGAAGAGGAGACCTAGATGGTTTCAGGAGACCCTAAAGGAGGCCGGGGAGAATGTAGGGGCACCAAAGAGCCAGAGTATAGAGAGAAAGCCACCAGTCAAATTGGGAGCATATTTGGCACTAGTGACAAGTATCAGGTCTAGAGAGAGGCCATGATCGAGGAGTATAACTCCATTGTGCGCAATGATGTTTGGGATGTGGTCAAAGACAAACCCAGTAGGCAAGCTGATAGTACCTGTAAAATCTTCAGTTTCCCTTGCCCTTAGGGGAGGAACATGTGTTTTTCCTTTTCTTGCTTCGGGGTTGTTTCCCATGTTATTGTGCATAAAAAGATAAAATCAATTCACATCACTAAATTGAAGTCATAAAATCAAACACAAAGTTTTAGTTTTGCTTTCGTAGAATACTAGTTGTTGGCTTAGTTTATCTTTTGCAAATATTGGAATAAACCCAAGTTGTTCAACCGTGTATGTAATCCCACTGCTACGCTCAAGTGGCTTTGGAGACCCAGAAATGGATTTGAGAAACGCATGTTAGTTTAACTAGGGAAATCTTCTTACTGTGTTATTCATCTAAGACCTCTGCATCTGGGTGGAGTGCGTTAAGTCAAGGGGGATTCTATCCTCTTTTTGGGCATACGACACACCCAATGGGCACATCTATATGATTGTCGAATAACAAGCAAGGAGGCCAAATTAAATTTTTCACACAAAGAGTGGGGACCCCGACTTCAATCCCCACTTCATAGATTCAAAGACTTGTTAAAACTCCCAAATCCCTTAATAAAATTCTCAAGATAAAATTAACGCGACATTTTCATCACATCACAGTTTACATTTATCTGGCAATGGTCTACCTTTTATTATTTTTGTCAGCTTATCTTTACTTCAATTGGTTTAAAGTTATTTCCATTTGAAACATGTGGTGAATGATTAACATCTATGAGTGTTATCGCACAGTTTGTAGCTAGGAGTAAAAGGCTATAAGGTAGAGGGCCAAACTGGGGTAACAGGAACCTATCCCACCCAATGTCACCACGATGGGAAGGCTCTTTCTCTTTAGGGAGACTAGGCCCAAGGTAGACATCCCCGGTGACCTGGGGTTTTAAAAGGGCAAAGGATAAAAGGACAAGGACAAATTCCCCCTTCACAGATCACCGCCAATCAAATAGTGTAGACTAAATAGCCAATAATAAGGTATAACCAAAGAAAAGAAAAGCACCTACTTAAGACAATACAACAAGTAAACTAATAGGTGCAATCTTTGATTAGTACTTCATATATATTAAAGACTATCTGGTATTCAGTATGAGCAATTTAAAAGTAAATTTTGACGAAGTCAATGTTTACAAAATAGCAATAGAAGTAATGTCACTTCACCAATAAATACAAGAATGACACAACATTCAATACAACAAATCACTTCTTAACTCAATTAATGCCTTCAATAACCATTCAATTGTTCATAAAGTAAAACATTGCTGCATTGAGATGAAATAACCAAAAGTGACATCAACAACTTAGGGTTAGTAGGTTAGGGTTAGTCCAGTTAGGGTTTTAAATTCAAGTTTTGAGAGTGTTTGGATCAAAGTCTTACTTCAACGCTGGAGGTCTTGGGATCAGTGCCTTGGGGTAGAATGGAGTCAATAAGTGAAGGACGCACAGGTTGAAGGAGATGAGATTTCAAAGCACTAGAGGGAAAAGTTTCAAGGTGTTGCTAAAGCAGAGCCTCAAAGACAGAACCCTAGGTGAGAGAGGCTCACTCCGGTGTTGCAAAAGCAAGGCCTCATGCTCTCTCCTCCTTCCCGACAAACATCTATCTCAGATGAAACACAAAATCTAGACAAGAGGGCTTAATGAGGGAGAGTGTTGCTACAACAAGGCTCTTTCATCAAACCCTAAAGGAAAAACAGCCCTAAGTGTAGAGAACCTAGGCTTGGGACGTCTTCCTCCTCTTGGATTTTAAAAGGTACGGCTAGCACAAGGGAAAGAGAAACAAGAAGTGTAGCTATGGCTAGGCTCTCTTCCTCTCTTTCAATGGCTGAAGGTTTCTGTATCATAAAACATGAGACAAGGACCTACTTGTGTGCTTGTCACCTAGGGTTTTGATTCAGCAAATTTATAAGCAAATGCAAGGAATTTAAACTACAGCCATTCAATAAGAAGTTTTGCAAAAGAAACACTTACAATTCATGAAGAAATAACCATGCAAACCCTAGTTGTAACACCTTCCTTCAAGAGAAACACCATGAATGCCAAAAAATCTCTTCCTTCAACAAGTGCGCATCAATTAGTTCAGCCAAAAACCCCAATAGGGCGCTAAAAATCAGACCTCACTATGAGTAAGTAAGTTTGTTCTGATAAAATGAGTGTGAAAACCCTCAATATATACTTTATCAATGACCTAATTTACTTTTTCAGTCATAAAAAGGCCGACAAGGCCATAATGTCAAAATAATACTATTTTTACATTAAATGCTAAGTAAAACCCTAATCAAGAAAAAGGTGAGACGTCAAGTCCCTCTGAGGGAGACGTTATCCCTTTCTAGGGCCAGTGCAAAATCCAGAAGCAAAACGTTAGCCCTCCTTGGGCTCTTCCAAACTGCCACACGTGCCAACCACCCTGTCCATCTGCCATACGCTCATGATGACGTCATAAGCCTCCTGGTGACGTCCTGGGTCATCTGGAGCCAATGTTCCACTGCAAGCGGGTCAATCCCCCTAGGTCCAACTCAACGAGAGTGACCCTAATGGAACGTCCTCTTCTTCTCCGGTGCAAAGGCCCGTATCCATCTCCATTCTATCTCTGCCCCCTGATCAATCTTCCACAAATCAATCTTAAATTGTCATTGAAACCATTCTCTTACATCCACTACTACATATGGTGTTGAAGTTCGAAGGGGTGTTCTACAGACAAAATCCACCTTATCATAAGACATTACCCATTAATTCTCAAAATTTCGTTATTTTTTTCTTGTTCCCACAATGTTTGTCGAACCTACGATGTAATGTAGTATTTGTTGTATTTACGACTCGTATTCAATGGTTTTCAAGACTGATGGCATCACAATCGTGACCACCATTGCCCCATGGCCTGCCTCTGTGGCACTTCCATGTTAGAAAATTTTTGTGTCATAGTTGTGTTTGACACCTAATTCGGCCTTAACTATGCCAGCTAGGGGGATAAAAATGTCTGTCACGAGCTTATTATACTTGCATTCTCTGGATCGATATGTCAATTATACCTGCTATGAGGGTTAAAAATGTCCGGCTCGGGCTAATTATGCCCATGTTGTTTACATCGACACGTCAATTATGCCAACTATGGGGGATAAAAAAATTCAACGCAACCTAATTATGCTCGCTCGACCTCCAGACGTCAATTAAATGTGAATGGACAATAGATATGATTGGTAAGTACAAGGATCAATAAACGAACATACTACAGATTAGAAGTTTGAATGATGTGGGCAGGCTGGACAATACCTGACCCAAATCAGTTGTGCCACCAGATAAGCTATGAGCGAATTTCAAGTCAGATGTTGGTTAAGGTGACCTCTGAAGTCATATGATGGTTGGTCCTAATCAGTACTGCCATGTCACAGAGTTACCCTTTGTATAATGAAGGGATAGTAGTCCATGGCATGATAAGTATCACGTTGAGTGATTAAGTCAGTGTAATCCAAGTGCCTTAGGCGTTTTTCAGAATGCCAAATCCATTTATACATTTGGAAATGCATGTCAAGCAACATAAATTGTTATTTTGCCTAGATTTAGATCCCGTGATGCAAATGAAAAATGCCAATAAAACGTAATAAGTATCTCGTTGAGTGGTTAAGTTAGTGTAATCCAAGTACCCCAGGAGTTTCTTAGGATGCCAAATCCATTTATGCATTCAGAAATGCAAGTTAAAGAACATAAAGTGTTATTTTGCCTAGATTTAGATCACGTGATGCAGGTGAAAAATGTCAATTAAACGTAGAATGTTTGGACTAAACCACCATGGGGGAAACTTGGGAAGGATTCAGGTGGTCGGCTCAGAGGAGACAATACTGTACCCATATGTGAATGGTGCCACCAGTCAAGAAGAAGCACTCTGCATCAACGTTGACAGTCCAAGAGGCCACAAGGCAGAGAAAGGGGTAGTCTCCAACAACAATAGGAGGACCAAAGCAAATGGACCACATCTTGAGGTGAGGAATCGATGACGCCAACAGTTTCAAGGGAATGCAGCAGTACAGGAAAACTGCAGACAAACTAGTTCACGAGAACGAATATGTCTAGGTTGGTCAGGCCAAATGGGTGATTGAAGGTGTTTGAACGAGGTATGGAATACCACAGCAGTTTCTTAGGAACAATACCATAACAATTGGTAAACATATACCTTTTTGGTATCAATCATTTTCATCCCCACCATAGTCTTCTGCCTTAAGCTCCTCCCTAATACTTCCCCTATTCTCTTCCCCTCTAGTGGTGCACCCTCCATATTCATACCGCATTTTGTATCTTTCATTAGACCCTTCGGTGCACTACCAAGTTTGGAAACCATTGGCACTATAAGTTGCTTCAGTACCTGCCCACAGCATGAATCCAATGACTGGATAAAACACTCTTTTGAGTATCACTTCCAATGGACGACTAGCTACAACAAGGCGGAGTGTGCCTCAAGTACTAAGCATCGCTTTAAAGTTGTAACATCTGGCTCGAGGACTTGCGAATACATGTAAAGTTAGTTATGATCCATTTATGTAAGTGACCTATGGGTCCCAGTGGTCCCTATTATCCCCATTTTGTGAGATAACTAAGGAGATCGTGTCTCGAGGCCCTCAAGTTGCAAATATGGAGTGCAGAGAGACTACATGATCGACAGTGTCAAATTGCACATACAGAAGCCCACTCTGTCACCACATTTGATCCATTGTCAACGCATCCACCACACTGGATGGACTCTGAAAAGGCATTGGGCCTTGCTCCATGAGGTACAAGTCAAGTATCCATAACCACTTCATCTACTTCACATGGCTTAGAGAAGAATCAATTGGGAAACACTCCTTGAACTAGTGAAAGATCTACCCAATAGTACACCTCTTCAACCATCCCATACCGAAGCTTGGCAAGTTGCATAATGTCTTTGGGCACTTACTTGTTTGATCGGGTAATCTTTGATGCACATGCTTAGGTGGCTCATTTATTGATTTGATTTACTCACCATGATATTTTTACTTGAGATCTTTGGAGGGCATGCTTATTTGTCTTTGCATGACCTAGTTGGTGGACATTTTTGGAAGAACAAGCCTAGCGTGGGCTTCAATGGGGATTGAAGCCCACAGGTTGGTTGCCAAGGGCCCACATGCCAGATCACGATGAATTTCCTTTGGAAGCCTAGAAGACATCATAGATTACGTGACCTATCCCTCACATGCCAAACATTTTTCCTAGGAGAGGAAAAACGTCACTTTTAGAGGCTTGATGTCACGTAGAGGTCTAGGGTTTGGTGGTGAAGGTGTTGTTTGATGACATGTGGCACGTTTGGAAGGAAGTAAGCTTGAATACCATCAAGAGAGGATTTGGATGAATGACAAGTGGCCTATGGAGGCCTAGCCATGCATCTACTACCCCAACGACTTCTTCAAAGTGCCAAAACGTCCCCTAAAGGGGTGACTCCACCTCATTCTAGGGTCTCTCTTGTGTAAAAGTGAGTTTTAAGATAAATTGTTTAATATTATTTTGTTGCAAGGGGTAAGATAAAGGTTGTGGACCCCTTATCTTATGTTTTACCCTTGCTAATGTAGAAAAACTATGTGATAGACATTTTGTATAAATAGAGATCATCAAATCTCATTTTGAATCATAACTCTCCCATTGTGAAGACCTAATGTATGGTGTTTCTTTGGTTGTGTATTTGATGATGATGATGTGCAAGCTCTCGGAGGTCTTTTCTAGCTATTGTGGTGGTTTATCTTGGCATGTAATGGCTTATCTTGTTGCTATTGGATTGGTAAGACATTTTAATTATTTCTATCATTTGTAATCCAAGATCATGGTTAATTTCTCTAAGGCTAGGTAGGGAGTATAAGTGCATATACCCCTACTTTAGCTCCGCCATAAATTTTAAGCATAGAATTATTGTTTACAAGGGTTTGCTAAGGAAGTATAAGGATATACAACCCTTAGTATTAAACCCCAGCCAGGTTACATGCTTGGGGAATAAGAGCTTTTATACCCCCAAGGAGGTAGTAGCTCTATCTCTTTATTCTTGACCCAATTAACCCACAATCAAAGGCACTAGTCATTCCATTGGAAAAATAAAACATTGCATTGATAAACGTGAAAAGTTGATGTTTTAAGTTCTCTCACTTGAACATTGTTCCTTGAGCCCTAGGCTATCTTTCCTCGTTGAGGCATCTTCTTTCACCCACTAAAACTTGTGTGTTATAAAAAACTAACCTACAACCATTAGGGCTGCAGAAATCTAACCCTCTAACCCTATATAACTACTAAACTAACTGTAGGAATTGGCTATAACCTTGCCCTAACAAACTACTAACCCGAGCACACTTTTTGAGCTAGTTTGAAGTGATTTTCATTGGCTTAATTTTCTGTTATAAGGCTTGGTTTGCTACAGCCATAAGGCTGATAAATATCACTGCAGTAAACTTTTTGTGACAGTGTTGCTTTGGTGCTAAAGTATTGCTCTATCATTGTTGAGTTGAACTAGTCTTTACTAACTCGTCTCTTTCTTATGCAATTGGATTTTTAGCACTTATTTTGCATCCCTTACTATCTTTTATATGCTGATATATTCCACTGATTATTGCTGAAATTATGGACAACAAGCTTAACTTGCTTGTCCACCTAACATATTGCATTGTATACTTGGTTTTCATTGTTTCCAGGGCAAGTATTATTCTATTGGCAAATCACTTAAAGCATTGGAAACCCTAAGCCTTTCCCAAGACTCGTTACCAAGTTCCCTTTACCATCTAGAATTGACCTTTAGGGGTTGTCATCCATACATCTCATTTTCCATCTTATTTACCCCTAAGGTAACCTGGATTCCCCCTTTGAGGTGACTACCTCACCTCTAAAGTGACGGGAACAACTGCCTAAGGTGACAGTGGGTAGGTGCTCTCTAAGTTGTCGCCATTTTGGTGGTTGGGTCGGGCTTTGCCCAACCTACAATTTGTGCGATAATAGTCCCCATGGAGAACATAATATATAAGGTTGTAACAATTGGTTGGAGGACTTGTGAATACATGTAAAGCTAGTTGTGATCCACTTATATAAGCAACCTATGAATCACGGTGGTTCCGATGGGAAACATAACATGTAAGGTTGTAAATAGAGAGATAGCAAAGAAGAAGCTTGTTAGATATTCTTGAGGAGGAATCTTCGTAGAGGAAAAAGTTGTATTTCATCTTGCATAAGTTGTAGTTTGTGATTTCACACCTGTCTATAAACGTATATTGGCATTTTGAGACATAAACCAACCCGGTGTGCATAAAGCATAAAAATTGTATTCTAAAACCAAAGTTCCAAATTGTTAAAGTTGGAAATATTAAACTACATGTCCAAAGATGGCTAAGGATTAATAATTTAGGATTTAATTCGTAAATTGATCATTCCAACATGTAAAAGATGTTTATACAATTAGTAGTGCATTTACACTAAAAGAAATGATGAATTCTATGCACAAAAAATCATGGGATTTTGATGAATCATAGGATGGTGGGTTAGGAGATAAACCAAGGTCAATTTTTCATTAAGAGTCATAAAAGACTCTTCTATGCAAAAATAGGCACGAGATGCATAGTAAAACTATAGAAATGAAAAAATTGTTTGTAAAAGGTAACACAATGTTGTATTATACCTTAGATTTGAGTTGTGCAAGTTGTTGGGGATGTGGTTTATCATAGTAGACCCGCTCATATTGTATATTTTTCAATTGCAAGTTTAAAAAGGGTGGTTGTGCAAAAGAGGCAAAGTTCTCTTCTAATTTGCAAAGTTTAAACTATACTAAGTGAGTAAATAAAAATGCACTCCCAAGATTCCCAATGGCACCAAAAGTTGTTTTATAAGTTTTAAGATGGAGTTACATAAATGGTAAATTTACCTCTGCATCTAAGGTTCAACTAAAGAACAAGAGAGGTTGCTTTCATGCACCTAGAATTGGGATTTCATGTAAATTTGAATGGAAAACTGACTTAGCCTCAAATGCACGCCCTAGTCTCCAATTTGAGCCACTTTGGTGGTTCATCATGCATAAGTTGTAGCTTGT
>SNQJ01S0036779.1:92107-109147 GCA_010110895.2 Picea sitchensis
ACCTCATATGTTTGCAAGATCCAAAATACTTGTAGATCTTCCCAAAATCCTCCAAAGCGTTTCTTTTTATTATCCAATGGGAAGAGGTTGTGACAACTAATTGCCACAAGCTCTTCAAGAACAAAACCAGTGAAGAAATACGGAAAGAATGAGAGAGATAGAGAGAATGAGATGGTGAGAAACTAGTAGCATAACAGTGCAATAATGAAAGGTGTTGAAAGAGTGAATGAGAGGTCTCTTAAATAGCTTGAGAAGCCAAGAGACCCCTCTTGGATCTTCAACAAGTGTCAAATATCCAAGGGAAGACAACTCAATTGGAAAAGCAGCCAATGAGAGAAGAGGCTTTTAGGGTGAGGGGAATGGAAAAAGGATGAAGTGAAAGAGGATAAAGCAAAAAAAGGAGGAAACGTATGAGCTAAGAGAATGCTCACGTACCAACTAAAAAGGAAATGCATGCTTTCATGGGGGATGTTTCCAATTTCCACAGGCTTTAACCAATTCACAAAAGGGAAGGGCGTGAGCTAGGAAGGGAAAGGCACATGGAAGAGGGAAGGTGTGCGTTCAACGTGAGGATGGATGGGGAGACGTGTGGAGTCCATACTCCAAGGAGAAAGAAAGAAAGAAAAAAAGTATTTTTAACGTCCACGAGGCTAAAAATAACCTATGGGACGTTAAAAGGAGTAAAGCGATTGGGTGAGGAATAGCAGGTTCATGCTTTAATCAAAGCAAAACTCCCATTAAAACGTGAAGTTTCCAAAAAGGGAGATGCGTGGGAGCTGACGTGAGGATGTGAAGGCGTGGAGAGTGAGAGGGACGCATGAGTGTGAGAATGTGTGGGACACACTCCCAAATGGGACGTGTAGTCCACGTGAGGGAGAGGTGAGGGTTGAAGGAGGCTCACATATTCAATTAAAAGGTGAAAATCCAAATTCACGTTGAGAGGGTGATGTAAGAATTAGAGGAGGAGCATGAGTTTAAGGTGAGACGTCCACATTCTCATGTGAGACGTGGAGTGGATGAAGGAAGGGCGCACCTCATGAGGAGGGGCCCATAACACACTCAAAACAAATTAAAACACAACTCAAATGATTTATTAAATCAATTAATGAGTTAAGACACTCTCACGTGGGAAAGAGGACGTGAGCCCAAAGTGGGTTTAAAAGGTGGTTAAAGGGTAGGGATAGGTTAGGGGTGGTCTTCTCATTATTATTGCCTCTTACTTCACTTAATTTGGTCCACTATTACAAAAATTACATTTTCCCATGTTCTGGGTTTGGCAATTAAAACCGCCATTTTTCCGAAAAAACTCCTAAGTGGACAAACAACCTAGCAAAACTTGTCCGACTGAGTTGAAACTTGGTCCACGGGTGCAGGGGATCTCATTAGCTTTATTTTGAGTACAAATACCCCTATTGCAAATCCCGGGACCTAAGTTTTACATTAATTACCCAGAATTAATTAATTAATTAATCAATTAATTAATTCGAAACCTTAAAAAAAACCTAGCTATACTTGACGAAATTCCGCGAAATTTCGCATGCTGTCTTACATGGTCATTTACAACATTCCTAAAAACTAGCTACCTACGAATAACTTCATTAGAACGCCTTTCGCCACTTTGGAGGATATATTGGGTGGGAGTGAAAAACTCAAGGGAGATTAACCCGACTGGTTAGGCCACATTAACCTCCCGAGGATAAAAAACACTCGGCCAAAGGAACTCTCCTAATGAGGAAACCCTAAGGAAACTGACCTAACATGATCCATGTAGACTTATTACAATATTAACCCACGCAGGGGTGCGGTGATCCCGCTTACAAAATTTGTGCTGGAGTCAAAAATTGCCTAGTAGAACCAAACTGTCTTCGACATACTAGCATCTGATGATGCATTACTTCATGGCACATGGAGTTGACCCCCTAGTTGAAGAGGCGGTCAACAAAGGGGAAGAACAAATCTGTAACCATGTCATCACTTGGCTACCAAACATCTGAATCATACATGCATGAAGACCAGTCCTCTGATGGTTAGAACTCAACCCCTTTTGCTTGAGAGCTACCTTCAATATCGTAAATGGGATCTCTATCAAAAATGAAACTACCAAAATCCCATCTACGTCTCCCAACCTGTATAAAATTATCAATGTGATCGTCAACTATAACTGGAGGTTGTTCCATGATTTCACCTATATCATAGGAGTTGATTACTTCTTTACAAGAATGGACAACTTCATCTTCTTCAAAAGGGAAAGTGGATAACAATGTCTCGTTCAAACCTTCTGCAAGAGAAACTTCACCAATATCGTTTTGGCATCTTTCTTCATTTCCACAATCATGGAATAAAGCATCATCAAAGTTTTCAAAAGGATTATAACTTGCCATGTTCCCCTTTTGATGTACAAGAGGACAAGAAAATTGGATATCTTCATCGAAGGGGCAGGCCAATGCAAGTGCTTCATCTTCAGAAGGATCTTTTTTCTCTTGGCAACTTTCTTCATGGATCTTCTCTTCAACGAGTCTTCTTCCTCAATAGAATCAAAGAATTCACATCTTGATCTTGATCTCTAACAAATCTGCAGACTTCTTCGGGCATTAAGAGTGATTGATCCCGAGTTGGAAAGCCTTCTTGGTAGTTGTATTCCTTTGTCATAGTGTCACATGGTGACTCTACTTCGAAATAGGCAAAAGAAACTTCCCATGCCATGTTCAAGGTATGCTCCCTCTCATAATTTTGAAGGATAGCATTGTATTCTTATTTTCTTTGTACATAGAACCTAACCAGGAAGTTTTTATTATGGCAGTGCCCAAGTAATTGTTCACAGAACTCATTGTCTTCCTGTATGTTTTCCTTGAGGCATTCAAAACTTTCCTCATTACTATCATCCTCTTTTTCTAGAGTTGTTATCTCGTTGGACTTTTGGTGGAGGATCTCCTTCAAATCTACAATAAGGCCATAGGAAATATTTGCACATAGAAAGGCATCCTCAAGATTCTGAATAGTATCTTCAAAATTCTGAGTTCTAGGGCCCCAATGCTTAAGAAATTCTCGGACAAGGGCCATTGGAGAAGATATACTTCTGGGCTTACAAGAATGTATGAGCCAGTCTCTCTGCTTTTCTTCAAGTGAAAAGAAAAAACCTTATTATTACGTCATCTTGATCACAGCATAAGTCTAAGATAATTTGGGTGAACATGACAATGTGTGCACTGACCAAGGAAGGATCACCATCAAACTTTGGGATGGATTCAAGCCAATCCATCGGGCACTTGTTTAGATGCTAATAAGCATCCTCAATATCTAGGGCCTTGTATGCCTCATGGAAGCGCCACAGAGACGTACTTCCATCACCTAGGACAATAACTCAAAGGAATTGCCAGACGAGCTCAAAGCTCATCAAGGGATGAAAGGGGAAAAACAAAAAAGTGGGGTCTTGGGAAGGTGGAGTCGCTAGATAAAATTTAAGAAGAGCTCATCAACGGTGGAAAGGGAACATCCCTTGGGTGGAGTTGCCAAGAAATTTAGGAAGAAGGCTTTGGGATAGCTTGTCTAAGTGTTGTTAGGGTTTGGAAGAGGATTCAAAATCCTCCCCGACAACGGTACCAAAATTTTATCCCACAAGTTATAGGTTGAGAAAAGCCTGACCCAACCACCAAAATGGCGACAAATCAGAGAGAGCCTACCCACTATCACCTTGGGCAGGTGTTCCCGTCACTTTAGAGGTAAGGTAGTCACCTCAAAGGGGCAATCTCGGTGATCATAAGGGGAATTGAGAAGGAAAATGTGATGTATGAATGGATTCCCCTAAAGGTCAAGTTTCTAGATGGAAAAGGGAACTTGGTAATGAGTCTTGAGGGCTTTTTGAGGTTGCCAAAGTTTTGAGTGACCTGCAAAGAGATAATACATGCCCGAGACACAAGGAAAACCAAGTATACAATGCAATATATCAATTGGAAAAGCAAGTTAAGCTTGTTGTCCCTAATATCAGATGTTAATACTAGTATATATTAGCAATGAAATGGCACAATAAGATGTTAAAAAAGTGTTAGTAATCAAGTTGAAGATGCAAGAGACAAACTAGCTAAAGACTAGTGAAACTTAAGATTTAAAGACCAAGATAATAGCATAAAAGGTAAGGTTGTTGTAAACACTTTCTATAGTAACATAAACCAACCTTATGGCTGTGACAAACAATTTATTACAGCAAGAAGATCAACCACTAAAACCCCCCCAAAGTTTGCCAAAAAGTGTGTTAGGCCTAGTAGTTTAAGTGTACAAACTTTAAGCAACTTTCAGTGGTTGATTTAAGAGTTATTAAATAAGTTAGAATAGGGTTTCTGCAGCCCTAATGGCTAAAGATGAATGTTTGTAACAACAACAAGCAATACCCCTTTAGAGGGGACGCCCTAGTGACTAGGAGGTGCTCTAGGCACAAGAAACAAAACCCAAATTGTTGTATCCCTTTTCATCACCTAAGGGAGCAAAAGAAGGACACTTACAAGTCCAATTGGGTTAGCTAGATAGGACAAAGATGAATGCAAGAGTTAGAAACATCAAGCATAAGAAATAATCAAACAACTAAGCTAATAACAATAAAAGAAACTAAACTAAAGTGCATAAGGGAAATAGAACAACAAATAAACAACATTCATGCCACCAATGGATAAGTTGTATTAGTGGGAAAACACCAAAGAGAAAGGGAGACTTATGGGTCCCTTCTTCTTCCAAGGGAGGGCCCTTGAACCCCCAATGATTGATCTCTTCTTACAAATAGCAAACTAGAAGGAAATGGTGAAGAAATCCAAAGCTCATTCACTTAAGAGATGATGTGAATGGCTAAATGAGATGATGCTTGTATGCTCTAATGAGGAAAGAGGTTCCTCCAAGAGAATATAGGCAGCATAACAATACAAATGAATTGTTCGAAATATAGTGCACCCATGGCCTTTTTTTATAGCAAAACTTTGAGGCATTATTTAACCAATCTTTAGTGTGAACAACGGGTTCTTTAGGGCACTCTTAGGTCTTTGACCAAACCCCCACTCGGATTCAGCTCGGATTTGAATGTCAAATCAACATGGGAGATGAACCAAAAGTGGGTGGAAGGCCAACCAAAATCATAAATGCGTCGTTCTGAGGTATGCGCGGCTTTTTGCATCCACAGTCGTGCATCGGGAGCATGTGCGCTTTTCCGACGTTTTCGACTAGCGCACGTGCATGCTTCCTTTGTATTCTTAGCGCATGCTAATTTTATAACCAGTTGTATAGTTTTGTGCCCTTTGGAAATGCATTTTTTGGGCCATGGATGAACTAATGGGTGTTTGGAGATAATGGATTCCTGTAACTATTTGCAGACGAAATTCCAGTGATAACAAAAATTGTAAAACGTTAATATAGCAGGAAATCATGTTTCCCAATGCACTATTTTATTTCTCCAATGCAAAAATATTCAGATTAGTGCCTTTAAAAATGGGTAAATTGAGTCTTAGAATAAAGAGTTAGATCAACAAAGACCCTAGGGGTGTAATCCATTTTACTTCCTAGGGTATGCCAATCAAAGTTAGGGTAAATCTAAGAGGGTATACACACTCGTATTCCTCCTAGCAACCCTTGCAAAATAACTTGTAAACTTTATCAAATTAGATAAAGCTTAATGGAGGGTGTATACAACATATTCCTCCTAGGGTTTCAAACAACCATAATCAAGAAAGAGCAATAAATAACTAACGACACAGACTTTTCATTACCAATTTCAAGATAGAGAGATCATACCCTAGTTTCACCAAGCAAATTCACCATAAGCATCAAGAGAACTAGCATCCAAGAGGTTTGCATCACTCATCCTCATCGATTTACCAAAAGATAGCACCACAAAACATTTTCACAAAAGAGAAACACCATAATTCTCAAAGCTAGCAAAAATTTCAGCCAAATACCTCTCACAATGGGAGAGTTATGTTATGAAATGAGATTCACATGATCTCTATTTATACAAAAGCTTTAAACATAGTTTGTCCACTAAGCAAGGGTAAAACATAAAATACAAGGTCAACAACTCTTATCTTACCCCTTGAATCAAATAATAATATTTAATTTTCTCTTTAACAAAAAAGAAACCCTAAAAATAAGATGACGTCACCCCTTTAAGGGACGTTTTGGCACTTGAGCAAGTCGTTGGAGAGGAAAATGCAGGTCGTTGGGGATCCTTGAGCCTTCTCATCATGTGCTAGGGTCAATCCATGTCTCCTCTAGTGCAAATATGCCAAGTGTCAATGTGCAATAACTCCATCACCATCAAACCCCCTCAAGCATGACGTCAACCCTCAAAAGATGATGTTTTGCCTGTCGTAGGAAAGTCGTTTAGGTACTAGCAGCACGATAAGATCCTCCATGATGCCATGTAAGCCTCTAAAGTCATGTCTCTATGATCTGGTGTGTGGCCCTACAACATCCAACTTGTGGCGTCCTTACCCCGTGGAAGCCCAAGGTAGGTTTTTTCTCCCAAAACAGGCAACCAAGCAAGATCCTGCAAAACAAAAGCGTACGCCCTCCAAAGATCTCAAGTCAAAGCTATCGTGACAAGTGTAAACCATATCTAATAAGCAAGGCACCTAAACATGTGCATCAAAACTACCTCATCAAACTAAAGAAATGCTCAAAACCCCTATACAATTGACCAAGTTTAAGTATGGGAGGGGTGTCATAGAAGTTCTATTGGGTAGACCAAATCCCTCAAGTAGGGGATGCTCCCAAGGATGGCCTTTCAAGGTTATGTAGTGGATGATGAGATGGAAGGAGCTTAGACTTCATAGGTCGATGTGTTTCATGACATACGACTTGTATTATCTCATTTATGGGTGCCTTTGTAGAGGGTGTGTGGCACCTTCGTTTGCGATGCACTTTTTCCAATCCCATCTTCTTGCCATTCTTTATTTCTTTCATGTTTTAAGGAATGAGTTGAAGGCCACTATCTTGGCATGGTGTCCATATAATGACAGTGTCACTCACAAATACCTCGTGGAAATGAGAAGGTTGGCTCGTGATGAGACCCTCTTTCTCTTAGTTTTCTAACTGAGAACCACTACCCTGGCTTGGTGACCAGATGATGTTAATGTCATACCGCTAAATACCTATGATTGTGATAGAATGACTCTTGATGAGACCTCCCATCCTCCAACTAACCCCTTAAGCATTCATTATCATTTATTTTTTCAGGTCCCCCTTTTCTTACAGAGAAGTGTTTCATTACTTTCTCGAGGATCAATGGGCGAAGCATCTGAAAGGTCTATAGCTAGGATTTTATCTTTTTTGTCAACAACAATCCCTCAAGGCCTTCAGCGTCTTCTTCCCATGAAATGAGATACATGCCCTTCTTAAGTAACTAAAGTCATAAGGCCTAGAAGAGGATAATATGATGGGAGTGTAATGTAGCGGAAGATGGTAAGTATGGTTGAGAATGGTATGATAACCCCTCAAGGGACCCCAGTCACAAACCTTTCCCAAAGGTTTTCCAATTACTAGAAAATCTATGACAATCACCAAGCTGAAACATGGTCAAAATCATAATGTCCAAGCAGGCGTTCTATAAACAAAAGAAGCTCGAATACAACATGTTTAAATGCCTTAAATATTAGGGTGATTACCTGCCACAATACCTAACTTGTACCACATGGAGCAAGTCCCATCTTCCTTCCAAAAGCTAGTTGGGGTGGTGGATGTGATGATTATGGATCAGAATGTAGTGATAAAGCAGGCTTCCATATGTGAGGGTATACACTGTTGGTCATGTGATCTATCAAGACATTTGTAGAGAGAAACTCAAAAACAAGAAGCAAGGGAGAAAGAATGGAAGAATTCTCATTAACCGTAATGAATAATGAATAATTTACACATGATTTACTTTGTATAACTCAACCAATGCGCACTAGAGGTGAAGCCAATGCGCCATAGTGGTGGTCTAGAGTGATCTGGACACACACCAGTAGTTACGGGAGTGAACTGCCACCTAGTCTAGTCTCTCGAGAAGTTACAGTAGTGAACTGCCACCTAGTTGAGTTAATAGTCTACCAATATTCAGTTAACTCACTGAAACTGGGTGAAGTGAGTATGAAATTAGGGAATCATGGATAATGTGTTAGTCTGGTGATGATCCAAAAAACAATGTGCATTAGCTGGTGATGATCCCAATGTTGCATGGTGACAAAACCAATGTCGCCTCTGGACTCCACTCAACTAGTCAAACTGAAGTGAAAATTGAAGAGAATATTCTCCCTAAACTTTAGGAGACTGGATAAAGACTATTAAACATAGCGAAAACCTTAGGAAAGAGAAATCTTAGGTGTGGGTGAAGTAACTCCAACAGGTTCAACATTTTCTTGCAGGTACACGACACTTTAGAAACCTCCCCTCATCAACAAGACTCTTTTCCAAGCCTCTTTGAACTTCCAAACTTGACCTATAGGGGTTTCACTTGCCATCACTCCACTTTCCGTCTCAATCCCCCTAGGGTCACCGAGATTCCCCCCTTGTGGTGAATTATCATCAGTAAAGCAAGCGGGGTATCTATATAATGTGACAGTGGGTAGCTACTCCCATAGTTGTCTCACGCTTGTGGATTGGGTCGAGCTTTGCCCAACATACAATCAGTGGAATAACAATCACATAATTGAATTACAATGAATTGCTAGTAGATAAAGCAAGAAATCCAAATGCCTGATGATATTTTCCCTTATGACCTAACCTCATCATCAATAAACAATTAGAAAAAAACTAACATACATATGGAGCTTGCTTAAAATTATATCTTTCCTATTATATCTAGACACCTACATAAATTAATATTAATGTTTGCAAAGAAAATGTATCGATATTCCTCCGCAAACGACTTCAAGAAATACAATTAGTTAAGTATATATTTCTTGATCTTATAAAAATATATTTTACGTCTTCTCTAAAATGCTTCTGTTCCGCCTTTATTGAACATGGAGACACCAAAAACGAGTGGCGTCTAGCGAAGGTGCAATGGAACCTAGAGGGGTTCGTCATGGGCATTCCTCCTACTTAGACAGAGCAGGTTCCAGAGTGTCTACAGACGCACACTTTTTGTGTCCCTGGCCAGATTTGAGCTCTTCGGGGGTGCGTGGCCTGAGCTGTAGTATGCTATCATGAGCAGCATGGTCCACGTGACTAGGAGATAGTTAGACCCCAATGTTGTTCTTAGAGCGATATGGATGCAGCCTTTAGTCTAATTTTGTATGGCTTATGAAGCCGATTTTATATACTTAACTAGACCTGTATTAGCCCTAGATCACTTCTTTCGTACCACTTACCTTTATTTGACCTACCTTGATTTTACCTTTACCTTTACTGTTACCTGGACTGAACATCTTCAGCCAACATATATGCCAGTGAATTTATTAAAATGCATAAAACTAATCCTAATCCTAAAGCTAGAATAGACATCCATAGGTGAAGAAACCAGAAAGGAAAAATAATGCAAGTGTTAGTCCTTGGGCATTGCTATCCATATAAATACTACATTATACATATATATTAACTATTTGAAATAAAATCATGCCCTCTTTAATTCGAAAACTCAAAGACGGTTTCGGAAATAATTCCTAATTACCTAATAATTCCTAATTACCTGAAAGAATAGAGAGTAAATTATCATTGAGCATCGATCCTTCTACGAAAGAATGGTCATCCATTGGCATAGAATTCTAGAAACCTTCAGTCACCTTCAGCTTCTATCTAATTTTTGTAAGCTAATTTCCACCCTTAATTTCCATAGCAGTTGTTGCCACTTAATACCCAGGAAAATGAAAACTAAGACCAAAATTAGAACACTCACAAGCCACCCACACCACCGCTCTCAAACCTTAAGAAACATAAGTAAGAGTGGAAATCTCACTATGATAAGCTATACACCCTTCTATTCCATTGTTGGGATCACACAATGGAAATACAAGAGAATCAATGATTGGGACTCACAATGAACGTCAATACTTAAGAASTACAACACATAACTAAAAGAAAATACAGAGTAGACATTCCACAAGAAGGAATAGAAAGATGCATAACAAATAATCATAGAGAAAAAAAAGAATGAGATGACTAATAATATAGTCTAGATGAAGAACTTAAGCATGGAAATTAATTTTTATACACAAATTAACAAGAACTTGAGAGTAACCATTCCAATACCAAGCACATCTGTACTGGGAAATAAAGGTTATGGATAAAAAAATTGTAAAAATAAAATAAAAAATCGATGCAAACAATCTCCATCATTGTTATTTAGACAGAAAAGTTGATCATGAATGCATACAATTAAGAAAATACAAACCACGTATTCAAAAAGAGTAAGTACAAACAGACATAACCATAACTACAATGAGGAAAAAAAGGGAACCAAACTACTCAAAAATAAATACAAATGAGATGAAGAGCTTAGGAAGCATTCCTAATAATCATGGAAACATTTCTTTCTTGTAAGGGGTTTTGCATGAGAAAAAAACATACAAACAACTCAAAATAAACAGGATATACCAACGCAAACTTGTTCTCTGTTGATTACATGTCAGCCTATTCCACTAAATTTCTGTGAAAATATTCCAATATTTGGTTAAATTTCTAATCACAATCATCCTAGAAATTAAATACAACACACAAGAATTTGTAAAAGGGAAAGAAGGAAATCTATGGAAACCTCTCCAATGATGTTATTCAAACAAATAACAACACATAAAAAGATAGTAATAAAGAAAAGACATTCTAAAATAGAATATTAACAAGGGATGCAAAATTCAATAACACAATTTCTAAATCTATGAGTAAGCATTTCAATATTCTGCTAAATTTCTAGTCCATTCATTATGAAAATTAAATGTAACAGATAAAGTTAGATAAAAACCAAAAAAATCGGAAAAAGAAACTGGGAAATTTGTAAAAACCTCTCCCTACTAGAAACTAAAAATAAGACATTAATAGAGAAAAATAAATAAACATTCAACAACCAGGACTTCAGAGAGATTAGGCACATACCAGGAATGAGAAAGAGCAAACAATGTTAAAAGATAATCACTCCCCAAAATAACAAGTAATAAATGTAGTAGGTTAGTATTCTAGATAAGTCTTAACCAACACTTTCGTGACAAGTCTTCTCTAGAAGTTTCATGACAGTTATGTCTCCATGTTTGGCAAGATTTCTCCAGCTCTTAGAAATTTTGTATATAAACACCTATTTGGTGAATCAATAAACAACGAAGTTCACATAGATCTAGTTCTCTAGTATTTGGTATTTCATGTCTGTATACAGTTGAATCTGTAGCAATGTTGTTGAGGGTGGGATAATTGCTGAGGATCTGCTTGGGTGCAGAAGAATCTGCAAAGCCAAAGAGAAGGCCACGAAGCCAGAGAGGAGGACACAGATTACCGGAAGAACCGTCCGCTGAAGAAAGATTCGCCACATGCGGAAGGGAGAGTCGCCAATCTCGTTGCAAACCGACCCAATCCCCTCTCGACTGTCTAGGATAGCCCAACTAGCGATCCTGCCTCCCAGGGGCGTAAAGGGATCTATCTCCTCTCTGTTACCCTCTGGCGACTTGGGTCTGTGTTTTTTGGGCATTCAAGATCTAGATCGGAAGATCTAAACGCTCTCTCTCACAAATCTGAGCGATTAGCGTATATCAGTGCACAAACTTCGAAAGGCAACAACTATTTCATTGCGTGGAAAGTGCCATGGTTTTAAGAGAATTTTTTTAAATAAGACAAAACTGTAAAGGGAATCCTTTTTCCTTTCATCTCATATTGAAAACATGTTTGTGTGTAATTGTGCAAATGTTGCACCTTTTTGTATTAAAAAAAATTTGTGGTTGAGTTCTTATTTTCTCTCTGTTCCTCAATTCTGTATTTTTGAGGAACCTCTAGCAACTTGGGTATGTGTTTTTTGGGCATTCAAGATCCATATCTAAAGATCTAAACGCTCTCTCTCACAAATCTGAGAGATCAGCGTATATCAGTGCACAACGTTCGAAAGGCAACAACTATTTCACTTCGTGGAAAGCACCAGGGTTTTAAGAGAATTTGTTGAAATAAGACAAAATTGTAAAGGGAAATATTGAAAACATGTTTGTATGTAATTGCGTAAATGTTGCACCTTTTTGTATTAAAAAAAAATTGTGGTTGAGTTCTTATTTGAGGACAAGGTTTCAATTCTCACAAGGTAAAGTGAAACACTTTGGGTTGCATACCTGCTCCAACTTCATACCTGCCCTCGAACCTTAATGTTCGTTGCCATCATAGCTTAGGTATATAGATAGTCTCGTTACCATCATAGCTTAGGTATATGGACATGTCATACTAATAAAGCTCCCCGTAACAAAGCTCATACTAGTCATAGCCTACTACCACAATAACCATGACCAAGTAGTGGATTGAGATTAATTTATGACCATATAAGCTACGATACAAGTTATTAGGGAAACAACATAGATTCAATAAAAATAACATGCCATAGATTTTTTAATTGGACTTAAGGAAACTCTCAATATAGGGAGGATCATTAAGAAACATTCAATTACTAACACTAAGGCTCAAAAGACATTCAATTAATTCAGAAGGTATAAACTAGGTGGGAATGGTTTGTTCCTCTCTATGTCCTATAGACTCATCAATAAAAGGTAGATTATATAGACTCCATGAATATAAAGTATAACGATAAATAATAAATACATTCATTTCTCAGAGAGTGAGGGATAAAGATTAAAGTAATCATTTTCTTTCCAAGACTTAACCTCTTCATTCGATCTTGCACCAAAACTCACACGGTTGAAGCCATTTGTATACATTTCTAACCACCTTTCCCTAATAAATCGAACTTGCTATCGAAAATACAGGCCCTCCTTCTACATGGATAAACCAAAGAACGATCGATGCCAATTTGAATCAACCTCTCCTAATAGATCGACCGTACTACCTGTTAGCACTAGAAGTTGCTCTTGGACTGCTCAAGTGCAAGCCTAGCACATCTTGAAAATAAAATGACTTGATTTGGATTATTTGGGTTTTAAGAAACTTAGAGAGTGGTAAAATTAATCAAGAAGGCAATGAAGCCATTGGGCATGGAGTCCAACAAAAACAAATTGTAATCCTGACCTAGCATTTTATGTGCAGCAAATCAGGTCAACAAAGCTAAGATCARTTATAATGCTTATAAAGAGATGGAAAGAAGAAATAAGAAAAACAAAACTGAAAATGATCAAAGAGCATCCTGATCTTCACAATACATCTAACAACAAGAGGAAAAACTCAGTTTTYAGAAATCCTTTCTAAAACTGAATCAAAACTCAGATAAGCATATCCTATACAATAACCCTCTCAACACAGAAATTGTAGACATATAACCTATAACAACAACACATATCCAAGGAGATGAAAGATGAGAAAATGATTTACACAGAAAAGAGAAAACAAATTGATATATAACTTCATTGTCAACTGAGATCTTTACATAGAAAGCAACACAGGTCTGCAACTTAAAATCAGAGACTTTCATCCTTTCTAGCTCCCTCACGGATCTTGAAATATCACCCAAACCTCTTGGGTCTTTTTTATGTCTCTCAATCCCCTATCCAAGAGATCTTTCCTTCCTTAAATAGAAAATAACATCCTCATAACCTTAGGAGGTCGAATTCCATCTCCTCCATTGGATTCTAAACCTTGGAGATAGGTGACAACAATCAAAGAGACAAAAATCCAACAAACTACTAATTTTCAGGAATTTATTGGAAGTCATTAATAAAATGTCTCCACCTCATTGCATAAGGCCTTTGTTGGAGCTAAATCTTAGGTGCAGGTGTCCCTTGACATCTAAATGATCCTTAAAAAGCCATTTGAATCCTCCTTGACAGGTGGCAACCTCCCAACAAGGCGAATATGAAAACAGTGACCGCTACAGGAAATTAGGTAGTGCCGCTGTAAAATGGTTGGTAGCATCACTTCTATGTCTAATATCCCTCAAACCATAACACATTTTGAAAACCTAAGAGAGGTTTTGGTTACTTGGCATGTTATAAACAAAAACCTCCTCTAGTTTTCAAAAATACCTTCTCAATTGTTCACAATCCAAGCTTTAAATTAGTGACTCAAAACTGGCAGAATAACTCTGCACAATTCAGCCTCTGCCAGAATTTCGGTAGCGCCTTTAGGTATCGCCCACCTGTGTGTCTGCGTGCAATTTGGTAGCATAAATACATGGGTGATTTTGATGCTTGGAGCCTTGTGACTATTTTCAATGCTTGTTCTTGACACTTGGCACTTTAACCAATCTTGTGCCAACACTACCCATTTTACGGGGCTTTGGCAATGTCCACATCTCCCTAATAGATCCACCGTCCTTCAAAAATAACGGGGTGGAAGCAAATTACTCCGTTACTTTTTTTAATATCTCAGTTTTATCCTTTTCCTATTGTTTAATAAAATGTTTTGTTTTCTATAATGAAACATATCACATTAGGAATTAAAACCAAGACTTTTGGATAAAAAATACAGACAAAAGAAAATCCTACACAATCTGTAACTATGAGAGAGAATGTATATATCTCTTTATTATACGATGCATGTGAATTGATTAGGGATATTCGATGCATGTGATTTGATTAGGGATATTCAGCAACTCAAGCTAGAGACTCAAAACAAGAACAAAGAAGCTCAAACAAAGCTCTTCAACTATGAATGGGATTAGCTCTATAATATAATATAGGGTATTTGATTGCCATTACTTACACTTAGGCTCTAATTGTAATGTAAAAGTAACATATAGAAGTAACAACCTGCATTAGATGTATTAGTAATCAAGTGCATTCATTCAATATACAGATAAGTAATATAGATCGACTAAATCAATAAGATTAGTACCCGTTATTATGTAGAATGTACACTTTACATATGCCCAGTATGATATATAAGAGTAATGTATCATTAAGAGCTAACCTGAGCAATCCATATCTACTAATATAATGGTAATAGAACTTCATATCAAACACAACTAGTAACACTAAGTACTACAAGTCTCTAGTTAAGCTTTTTAAGAACAATAAAAGCTCATCATATTCCATGAACGGGGATAGAAGCAAGGATAACAGTGATAGTTGGAGTAATGGACCCTTATGTAAGATTGGTTTTAGAAAGATCTTACTAACCTTTGAAAGCAATGGAATCATAGTGTTGTAATGGATCCATATTCTTTCTAATCTACTATTTATTTTAATCAGTTAAGTAGTGTTACTGTGATTACTATCTTGATTACTATGAACAATGATTATATTACCTATAAATATTAGGTGAATTACGTTATCATTGGTTACATAAAAAGAGATTTACATATTAGTCTCTATACCATTGATATGATTATATTATGTATAAATATTAGGTGAATTACGTTATCATTGATTACATAAAAAAAAGCCTTACATATTAGTCTTTATACCATTGATAGAGCCATATAAGTATACCTACAATAGAATTATCACCATAATGATTCCATGGATCCTAACGACTACATTACTCTTATTCCAATACAAGTGTGTTTCAATATCGTAAGGTGCTCTTTCCTTACGGTAATATAGTGACATAGGTTACAACTAGATTAAGCTCACTTACATCACGCTAGTAAACTTAGTTCCACCTATATTAGCTTAGAGATGAATAGGTTTTGATTACTAGATCACTTACTTGGATAACACTTATAGGACATGTAGAACTATCACCCTTATTAAGCATAGTAGAAGCTATCTCATACTAATCAAACAAATCACATATTATGCTAATTATGTTTCCCATTGAATAAGCAAGAGATAACCACCATACAAGTGTAATCATGCATAGAGTATAAGCTCATACCTATATTGTTCAAATAGAATACAAGAGTGTTCATTATGTAAATACATCAAGTCAAATGCAAGAGGTAAACACTGTTCTCCAACTTAGCATGGGTAATTACGTGTATTTAAACTAAGCATGAAGCTCAATACTAGTAGTAGGATGAAACCTCATTACTTATGATTAAAGCAAGGGTAATTACGTGAATTGAAACTAAGCGTGAAGCTCAATACTAGGAGTAGGATGAAACCTCATTACTTACAATTACATATTCAATACAAGAGGTAAAGAAGAGTATGTGATTACACCACATAATACTTGAACCTTATCCAATACTAGGATATGCCCTATATGATTATAGAAATGCAGGCAATTAGATTCTACCAAACACAATGACTTACTTGATTAGGTGATTACTAGTAAGCAGTGATCCTTATCAATAATTAAAGAAACACAATGATTGAGTATCAATTACTACTAGTCTAAACATATATAGGTATTGTTATATTCTCTACACTCATGTAAGGGGAATATTAAGCTTATTAGTCTGAATTCCATGGAAAGGATAGAGCTCATATCACATATTGAATAGAACACAACTTTCTCTATATAATATGAATAGTCACTACTCGTTATAAGGGTTTCATACTCATTGATTAGGGAAAATACCTAATAATAAGCGTATATGAAAAAAGCAAGATAGCTATCTACCTTATACTAGTTCTATCGACAACCTTGTTTCTCTCACAAGCTTATTCTAGTAATCTATGCTTGTTCTTTTAACACCACTGTATCTAAATAATGTGTTACTAATCTGTAACCTTGAAGTTGTTGTTATGATTACAAGGCCCTTAGCTTAGTCATATAACAATCATTAAACAGTAATGAATACGAAATAAGCCATCATACTATCTCTATATGAATGATATCCATTGAATTGGTGTGATTTTCATATGAGTTGGATTCTTATGTTTAAATTACAAGGAGCTTACGGTATTCCAATAATCTTAAGTAGAATGAAGATGGAATCAAAACCTTGATGTTTATACATAGGTTGATGTAACTACACCCTTGTTTAACTCAATGGAATTAGAACAACCATATTCATAACATAGAGTGTAATCAAGCTTAAGTAATCACATCTTAAACGTAATGTAATTA
>SNQJ01S0036779.1:109157-122273 GCA_010110895.2 Picea sitchensis
CTTCATTATGCGGTCTCATTTTCATCATTCATCATTCCCATTTAAAGAATCTTGGTTGGAACTCTCTTGAAATGTCCTAGAATGTCTTCCAACATGCCCATCTGCAATGTCATCAACCGACCCAAATACTTAATCATATTCTCATGGCATAAACAGAAATCCAAGGCATATTTTACCAATTCTTCAAGTGTTGTTTAGAATGTGGGAAGTACCTTAACAATTAGGCACATTAGGCATATCAATAAGTTTTGGAACATGATGCCAAGGCATAGGAGTTGGGGCAAAATCACCAAGAACCCTTTAACATAGGCAATAATCATTGATAATGTGTTTGCTACCACTGTTGTGCTCTTAAACCAGTATAGATCCATCTTAAACTCGGATCTACTAAGCATCGAGAGAGATCAAATTTCTTGGGGTGTAAATTTTTTTATCATTTAATTCCATGTCATAAATGATAAAAAAAACTTACGCTTCAAGAAATTTGATCCCTTTTGGTTCTTGATAGATCCAGGGTTAAGATTGATATATGCTTGTTTAATTTTTTTTAGATGTTGTCACATATGCATGTATGTACGTGACAACATCAATGTCATACATGTCATAAATGATAAAAACGCTTACGCTTCAAGAAATTTGATCCCTTTGGTGCTTGATAGATCCGGTTATGATTGATATATGCTTGTTTAATTTTTTTTAGATGTCACATATGCATGTATGTAATGGTCGACTAATGTCATACACAGGTTGTAGAGCAATCTTGCTACCTTGTTCTTGTTCTTGGAATTGTACCTTGCTCATGTTCTTTTTGGAATTAAAATTGCTCATGTTCTTGGAATTGTACCAGCATCATCATCGTCATGACCAACGCTATATATATGCTTATCGCTTTTAGATAATGCTTAGTGTGACTGGCAGTACCTCTATACCTTATGTCTTTATAATTGATTTGGGATATGCAAAAAGATTGATATAAAGAAATACAATGATGCGAAAGACACAAGCTTTGATTCTAGGAGACCTTCATCCATTGAGCCAAACAAGTTTATGACAACAACATATGACCATATGACAATGCCATGACATTGATATAATGGAGATATAGACTAGAGAACGGTTATTGACTCTTTGGGTACAAATGAAGAAGCACTTAGAAAACTTAAAAAGATGATCGGATAACCCTATCACTACCTCCTTCATAATTGTCCCTTCATTCTTACTAGTACATCAATATTCTATATCTTTTATGCTTCATATGGACTGTGCAAGTCATTCCAACCAAGTTTGGAATGACTTGCACAGTCCATGTGAAGATCAATTAAATTCTCAAAATCTGACCCGAAGTCCTGCCATCATTATGAATTTCATATTCACCAAAATCTAAAGGATGACATACTAGAAAACCCATCTTTCTAAATCAACTTTCAAAGCCTTTATATTGGTCCCCGAATTTCAACCTGCCACTTTCAAGTTGGTTTTACATATACCTCCATAACATCTCTTTTTAGTGCATGAGAACCCTATATATTGCTTCAAGATGAGTAGGTCACCCTTTGGAACTAATTCTTAGGATTTCTATTGCCTCTTCTTTCCTTCATGTATTTCTTCCCTCTTGGCAAATGCTTTGTCTTCATTCCCTTTGATATGTCAACTTTCAGAAAATGGTATGGCTGATTTATTGTCTTGATCACTCTGCTTTCTACTCTGTACTTTGTAGTACAATCACCATGCCATCTAACTACCATTTTCTCCTTTTTGGCACCTTTAGTTGTGGTATACATCTTCTAGATATGTTCAATCTTCATTAATTTAGTACCCGCACATGGTACTAGGACAAATAAAGAAATATGGGATGTCTCAATGACATCACCCTAGATACTTTAATCCCATTGACAACCAGTCCCTCAAAATTTTGTATAACAAGGTTGGCAATCCTTGGATTTGACCCTTTCTGCTACTTTAAAGTGTGGGGCCCGTGGCTCACTTTTCAGCTAGGCTTTGCCTAGTCATTCTAATCTCCATCTTGTTTTTCATGCTTCATGCTTAAAAGAAAATGATTGGAACCAAGTGTCAAACTCAAACTAATCTCCCTTTGAGTTGGATGAAGAAGGTTCCATTTGGTCGCAACCACAAGAAGTCTTGGACTAGTGAGAGCTGCCGCCCATCAACTTCCCAACAAGGAAGTAAGCACTAATGGAAATACAACCCTGCAGATGTCACCTAGAGTCGAAAGCACCATCTCTAACAATTTCCCTCATCTTAAGCCTTAAGGACAAGGTTGTTCTTCATGGGGGAGGGCATGTTAGGGGACCCAAGCTCCCAACCCCTCTCGTAGGTAGAATAATATACTTCAATGCAATAAAGGTTGGCATTAGTTAATAAGGCCTATTCAATAATGAGAACAAGTCTATGTAAGAACACTTAATAGAAGCTTCCGCTTCTAGAAAGATCTTCCAGGAATGTTCCTTGAAGATATAATTAGTATAAACATGATTAGAAGGCATGGTAAAGTCTCACCTTGAGAGTTATTGTAATAGAGCATTGTTTTGTTGGAGGTTGCCTTTAAAGAGGCTTGCACAACATTGCTTCTATCAACAGTTGCATCGCTTTTGGTGTTGTGGTTTCTTATATTTTGTTGTTTCATTGTTATTTGCTGCAATATTTTTGTTTATTCTCATTATAATACATTTGGTACCTAACAATTAGATGCAATGAGTACATCCCATTTTGCTACAACACATCATTCATTGCAAGTGGATGGTCCTTGAGTCCATCATCCAAGCAATTTTTCGTGCTCATCCCTAACTCAGCGTCATTCAAAAATTTCCTCTTTCCTTAATGGAGGGCTTTGTATCTTTACTTTGTTCTCTGCTCCTCCAAGACTCTAGACTTTACAGTCTCCTTTGGGTGGTTCCTTGCTAGTATTTAGAGGTTTCTAAGTTACTTTAGTTTGTGGTAACGACTAAGCCAGACACCAAATAAAAATAATATTTAGTAATAATAATAATAATAATATTTAGTTTGTAGTCACTAAGCCAAACACCATATTTAGTAATAATAATAATAATAATTTATTAAGGTCATCTAGCCGACACCAAATTGATGTATGAGGCCCTTCTTTAGAGACAAGAGACCCCTTCAAAGGTAACGACAGCAAAGTCTAAGAAGATATACATGCCCTGTAATTTACATTTAGATTTGAATCATTAATTATATTATAAATAATCCCACATACAAAACAAAAACCTTGTAACTACACATAGATAAAAATCATAATAACATTCCCTCAACTCAAACACTAATATGTGCTTTTGATATAATTCCTTGTAAATCATAATTAAACTTTTACATCCATTACAATTTCATGGTTTAATATTATAATTAATTCACACATCTCGAAAAGGAGAGGGAAAGGGCAATATAAATTTTATGGTAGCCAAGCATTTCAAATTAAGAATTTGAAAAGAAAGAAGGCGCGGCTTTACTCCCTTCCAGGCATTCTCCTCCGACCTCTCATTTCCCTCAACGATCGGCAATATGCATTTCAATGGCAGCAGAATTGCTTCATTCTCCTTACAATCCGAAACATTGCCCAGAGACGATCGTTCTCGATAAATCATTTCTGAACCCTCAAACCCTTCAAATCGACCGAACATTGCCCCATTTCCGCCACGAGAGGCACGCAGAGCTGCTCCGGTCCGCCTCCAAATGGTAAGTATATGCTCAAAAAACGTTCAATATTCAGTACTATGTTCGGCCCAAGTTCTATTCTATAGAAGAACTGTGTCTATGTAGGAATAAAATGAAATAAATCGCATTTGGATTTTGAATCTTGGGTTGGACTAACGACGGAATGAATGAAAAGCAGAAGAGTGGGTTTGGGTTTTATGTTATTTTAATTCTTTTGGGTGTTATCGGATTAACGAATTTGCAGAATCCGAGTGGAGAGATCGAGAAATGGAGGAACTTCGCATGGAGTTGGGGGAAACAAGGTTTGCGAAGAAAAGGCTGGAGGTCGAATCCCGTCCCGTTCGTGAAATCTCCGATAAACAGAAAAAAGCCCTTGATGATGCCCCTGCTAAGCTCCAGGAGAAGAAACTTCAGGTGGAGAAGCAGGCTGAAGAGTTGAATAAAAGGTCAGAGGATATTGATGCTGTTTCTCTTTTTAGACATCAAGTTGCAGAGTTACAAGAATGCAACTGACAACTAGATGGTGAGTTAAGTATCCTACGTCGTGATCATAAGGCAACTGTAAATGAATTAGCTTATATGAAGGATGAGGTAGATCAACTTCAAAAAGAACTAGAGTAGAAGGAGGTGGAAGAAAGAGAGACGAATAGCTTGATCTCTCAGATTAAAGAGCAACTTGCATCTTCCTTGCAAACTGTATGTAATCAGGACACATATATTTTTCGGTTTAAAGGAAGATTTGATAGTTTCTCAGGCTCAGTTAGAGAAGTTGATTGCTGCTGCTGGAAGTAGTGAGAATATTGCTAGTGAGCTTTAGATAAACTTCAGCTTTCTGAAGATAAAACCACGATAGTTGAAAAGCAGGTTGTCCGATTGCGAGTAGCTTTGGAAGGGGTAGAAGGTAGCTTGAAGGAGGAAAATGTTGAAATTTTATCTCTGTGTGATTCATTCGATGAACTACAAAGACTATTAGCAAATATTAAATTGGATGCAAAATCATCTTTAAGGGAGGGCATGCATTATGTTGCAGAGTTCAGGACTGCAATGAAGGGTTTTCAAAATGTAAAAGTTCAGCTGGAAATTTTCCAAAAAAGAGAAAATGATATGACTTCTAAGTTAGTAAGGCTAGAGGAATTGTTGAAAGATGGTCAGTCCACATCCACTATGCAAGCTAAGCAGATTGGGTTGCTTGACAACACTGTCAAGGACTTGGACTCTCAGTTGTCTGAATGGAAAAACAAAGTTGCTACCACAGTTGAAGATGCTGAGTATACACGATCACAACTTCAGAATGCAAATCAAGCCATACACGATTTGCAAGAACAGTTTGATGGCTGGAATTCAACACAGGAAGGCTCAAAAGAAATTTCAGATTCAACACTGTCTCCTACATATATTGATGGACTTAAAACACATCTTAAAAACTGGAAAGCAATGGCCATGTCTATTACAGAGGAGATGACAGAAGTCCGATTACAGCTAAAGCACTCAATGCCATCGAGCAGAATTCCAAGATTGAAGCATACAAGAATAAAGAACACCTTATGGAGAAGCAGAGTATTCTATGCTACAAGAAGAAATTTGTAATTGTTTTTCATGCTTGAGCAGTGAAATGGATAAGTTCTTACTTGTCTGTCATTCTATGGATGAGCTAGAGAGAGATGCTCTGAAATCCAAAGAAGAAGTGCTCCTTAATCACAGACAGTTAAGGGATGCTATATCCGCTTTCAGAGGTGAATTGGCGGTTTTTGAAATTTTTAAGGGCCAAGCCCAATCATTTGAAGTCAAACTGCAAACTGTGCAAGAGCAACTGTTAATTTGGAAGGATAAAGTTGTTGTTGCCGATGCTCAAAATAAGTCCCTTAAAACAGATCTTGAAATTGCAAACATATCACTTGATGAGTTGAGGAAATATAAAGAAGAAGCAATGGAAAGAGAGAAACGTTTGCAAGTGGAACTCTCTGCTACGCAAGAGTCTCTTCAAAATCTAAATCACAACCTTTTAGAAGAAACAGGAAGAGTCAATTCTTCTTTATCTTCCATTAAAAGCATGGAGGATGAGATAAATAATTTGCTCGAGAAAATAAGATCTATCAATGAAGAAAAATCTATAGAGCTAGAGCTTGAAACTCCAAAGACATGTTTTTTACAGAAAGCACTTTGTCAGCTACAGAACTTGCAAGTGGTGGATGCTGTTAATTTGCAAGCCCGTTTTCAAAGCATACAAGACAGAAAATTAAACTGGGCTACAGAAGGGGCTTTGGATGTTGAAGAGAATTCCAATCATGCATATGCATCTTGCTTGTCTTCCATTGAGGTTGTTGACAAGATGGAGATGGTAAGAAGTACAGATGAACAATTGCCAGAAACAATTGAGGCCCATTATTTGAATGCCTGTCTAAATATGCGGGGTGAACAGGAGGAGCAGAAGGTTCAAGGGTTAGTAAGAGAACTTGAGGTTGCTTTGACAACATTATCTGGAAAGAATGCAATAATAGAAGAACTCAATAGAGAAGTCGAGAGTCTCTGATCACTGGTTAAAAGGCTTGAGCAAAGGAATTCTCAGTTACAGTACAAAGATTCAAGTACAACAGATCCTGAACGATATTTTCAGTATCAAGAACTTTGTGATTCCCTTGTCAGGTATGGTGACATCTTACACATACTTCGTAAAAACATAGAATTAAGCAATGAAAAACAAGAATTGATTGCATCTGATTTAGTTGCTGCCAGAAACAATTGAGGCCCATTATTTGAATGCATGTCTAAATATGCAGGGTGAACAAGAGGAGCAGAAGGTTCAAGGGTTAGTAAGAGAACTTGAGGTTTCTTTGACAACATTATCTGGAAAGAATATAGTAATAGAAGAACTCAATAGAGAAGTCGAGAGTCTCCGGTCACTGGTTAAAAGGCTTGAGAAAAGGAATTCTCAGTTACAATACAAAGATACGAGTACAACAGATCCTGAACGATATTTTCAATATCAAGAACTTTGTAACTCCCTTGTCAGGTATGTAGATATCTTACACATATCGTAAAAACATAGGAACTGTATAATGAAACAAGAACTGATTGCATCTGATTTATTGCTTAAGACTACATACTATTGATATTATTCTTTGTCTGTTCGAAAGTGGAAATAACTCTCTGTGGAAGAAACATTATAATTCTACTAATAAAAGTGAAATTACATCTCCTTCAAATGCTTAATAGCATTTTGATTCTACTAAAGGAATCTTATATCCCGGGCATTCCCCAAAAAGAAGCTAACCTTCCCAAAAAGAAGCAGATATCTCCTCATATGCTGCCCTTTATCCATGGATATTTTCCAGTAGAAAGGATCCAAAAATAGGCCCTAGTCCTCCAAGTCATGCATCTTTGGATTGAAAATACAAAACATAATGTCCTAAATTATGCAGCAGAAAGAGGAACGAAAGTCCTAAGCATCATGTCACTAGTATATTACTCAATATAAGATCAGATAGCCCTAACAAATTTAAAAAGTTGTATGAAAATATTTTGCAGATTGTCGTTCAGTTTCCTTGCAAATGTGTCATTGACTTGGGTCCAATAGAAGACCAGCTTTTGATAAATCATCAGCCAGCCTGTTCCTTCTCCGAAAACAATATCTCTGGAATAAATGTTGATATGCTACCTGAAATGAATAAATTTAAAAATTCTTTGTTTTTGCTTACAATACAGATCAACATGGACAAGAGGCATTTAGGATGTGAATTATCCAATAGTCTTTAATGATAGGTTCTGTGCAATTGCTAAGAGACCAAATCTCAGTCTATATGAAATTCAAATCATGTGAAGGTATAGTGTATATAGATAATCCCAGTTGCATTTCATTAACTTCAGGGTATTGCCTCTCACTTTGATCCCTATATTCATTTCCCAACTTCACGGATTCCCCATCCTTGAAATCTTACTCTCTCTCTAGATCATCATCTTTGTACTCTGAAGAGAATGGCACTGCATATTTTGAAATTAAAGATTTGATTCTTTTATTGATGATAGAGATGGGGATGGTGGAGGTACATGGGTCAATGCATTGCTATTAGCTATTCTATTCCAAGACAGAGATGTTATCGAGCTGGTGCTACAATGCATGTGATACCATCTCTTGCCATATTACTGAGGTCTGATGTAGTGATTGATAGGTATTTTGCTACTCAAGCATTGGCTAGTCTTGTATACAATGGAAGCAGGGGAACACTTCTTGCTGTTGCAAATTCAGGAGCAGCTGGAGGTCTACTACCACTACTTGGTAGTGGGGAATCAGACATATCAAACCATGTAGAACTAACTGAATAATTTTCTCTAATCTGAAATCCTGACCAGGTTATTCTTGAACACCTTTTTAGAGTGGATGACATAGGGGTGGGTGCAACTGCTCGTAAATCTATCCCTGTTTTAGTGGAGCTGCTTAAACCTATGCCAGACCAACCAGGGGCATCTCCACTTGCTCTGGGGCTTCTGACTTAGATTGCAAAAGGAAATAATGCTAACAAAGTAGCCATGGCTGAGGTAGGAGCTCTGGAAGCCTTAACTAAATGTTTGTCTTTAGGTCCTCAGGATGCAGTAGAAGAGGCTGCAGTAGATTTATTGAGAATCATCTCTAGCAGTCCTGATCTTAGGCACCATGAGGCTGTAATGGGTGCTGTAAAACAGCTTATCGCAGTTCTTCGATTAGGTTCAAGGAGCGCCAGATACAATGCAGCTCAGGCTCTCCAAGGCCTCTTTGAGGCTGGCCATCAAGAGCAGTGGATGTTGCAAGTGTTTTATTCAGATCCATTAGTAGAACTGCTCAGTGTAGGGACTGAGAAAGAGCAACATGCTGCAATTTGTGCACTAATCAAATTGTCATCAAAAAATCCTCCAAAGACATTAGCTATTGCAGGATTTGCTTCAGCGTCTGCAAATCCTGTAGAAAGCTTATATAAAATTCTGGCATCGTCTCTTTTTTTTGGAGTTAAAGGAAGAAGCGACAATACTTTGCTATGTGTTGTTTGAAAACTCCAAAGTGCGGGAAACACCTGCAGTTTCTGATTGTATTCAACCCCTTTTGGAACTTGTTAATATAGATTCTTGTACAGTTAAGGAAGCTAGTGTCCGTGCCCTCGATAATTTGTTGGATGATGAAACTACAGGCAGAGCCTCTGTTGCAAATGTATGGTGCTGTGGTTCCTTCCTTGTTGGACTAGCTGGTAACAAACTATCAATCACTTGAGGCTGCAGTTAGTGCCTTTGCAGCTGTGGTGCTGATCGCCCCTTGGGTAAGCCTGGATACATGGTCAAAGCCAGCTTGATTGACAGTGTCTTTGAAATTCCCATGTTGCACCCCAGTGACTCTTTGTGTGCTTTCTTAACTGCAGGACCATTTCACGCATCTTAACAAACAATAGTAGTATTGCAAAGAACGCATCTGCTGCTGCAGTGGTAAAGCCTCTTTTTCTATGTTTGACCCATCCAGAATTAAGTACATGGAGGCAGCATAGTGCATTGCAAGCACTCATTAATATCTTGGAGAAACCTCAAGCTCTTGATAACCCGCAACTCACCCCTAGCCAGGCCATTGAGCCACTGATTGTATTTCTTGAATCACCTCCCATTCAGTACAGCATCTTGGTGCTGAATTACTCTCACATCTTCTTTCTCATGAGCATTTTCAGCGAGATATTACAACACAACAAGCTGTAGTTCCACTAGTACACCTTGCAGGAGTTTGAATTCCAAACTTACAGCAGAAAGCAAAAAATGCACTTGAAAGTGCTTCTCTAAGCTGGCCAAATGCAATCGCAGACGCTGGTGGCATTATTGAACTCTATAAAGTCATCTTACAAGTTGATCCACAAACACCACATGTTTTATAGGAATCAGCTGCCTTGGTGCTTTCAAATCTTTTGCACTACAGTTCTCAGTAATATTTAAAAGTGCCTCTTGCAGTTCTAGTGAAACTGTTACGATCAAGCTTTGAGCATACAGTTGTAGTATCTCTGGGTGCACTGATTGTTTTAGAGAAAGACGATGCATCAAGTGCTGAACTCATGGCAGAGGATGGTGATGTGGAAGTACTTTTGGAGCTTTAAGGTCTCATCAATGTGAAGAAGCAGCAGCCTGGCTACTTGAAGCTCTATTTAATAATATTAAAGTATGAGACATGAAAGTATCCAAGTTTGCTATTTCTCCTTTATCACAGTATCTTATTGATCCACAGACCCGTGTCCAAACTGCTAGATTATTGGCTACTCTCGCACTTGGTGATCTTTTCCAGCATAATGGGCTTGCAAGAACAACTGATGCAGTGATAGCTTGTCGTGCATTGGTTAGCTTCTGTTTGAGGGATCAGCCAAGTAACTGAAGAAAATGACAATGGTGGCCATGTTCATTGTGCAGAACTTAATGTGCACAGTAGGACAAACAGGTTGAGCCGTTGCATGCAAGTGGTATACTATTGTGTGGGCCATTAAAAGCCTGCAAAGAAAGGACTAATTTTGCTTGGAACAGATACAGAAAATTGTCTCTTGATCACTCCATATAGCATAAGTGGCCAATCCAAAATGCATGCAGAATAGGCATAATAGCTAGCAACTAATGGTTGCATTTCAAGTGGATTGTTCCCTGAACAGTTTTAGGCATGGATTCCGTGGATGATAGGAATACAATTTGAAAAATATGCTAAGAGAAATTATACTACTTGTGAACTGCAACCCCCAAACTTAAATGGGTAGGGGCTTATATATTTCTAGATTGTAAGCACCAGTGGCCATTAGAAGGAGTGCTTAATGGGATTATAGAGGTTACAAGTAATTGTAACCAAACGAGTGCATACAGGAGCAGCATTTCCATAATTGATTAATAATGTGATGGAGATGTAGTTGAGGTATTGTTAGGATAGCTGTGTCTATACAATGAATGTTAATAAACCTCTGCATTTAAAGGCTTAGATATGTGATGTTATATAGGGGGATCACTTAAGACAGGGCTATAGGATATTGTCTTGTACTTAAGGTGTTATTAATGGGTTGGATGAATGTTATTCTAAAGAGAGGCAATGTAAAAAGAGTGTTAGCTGCTAATGATGGAAAAATGGCTGTGTAAAACTGTTGTTAATTATCCATGGTTGGAAATGCATTTAGTGTGCATTGAACTTGCATGGGTTGATTATGGAAAATAGATGAAAGACAAGAACTCTGAAGTTGTTGATGCTTTAGAGGAGGCTCTACTTTGGAATATATAGGCTGGATTCAAAGATTGTCTGCTTTTACTTCTTTGCTTAATGTAGCTTCAAAATTATTTGGATCTAGGTGGTGCTATTGGTCTTTGCTTAGTTGGTTGCAATGGTGCAATTTAGCTTTCAATTTATGTTGATATGAGGTGCTTACTTCCAATGAAATGATGCCCTTCATGGAGGGAAAATCATCTTTTCTTTTCAGCAGCAGTTGGCTAATACACTTTACCTAATCAAATGGTTCTTCTCAATGGATATGCTGTCTCCTTGTGAGCATTGGAAATCTTTTCTAATGTTTCATGTTATCTTCATCTGGTGATGTTGATTATTCTCCCTCATTTACACTAAAGCAGTGACTGGACATCGAAGGTCCTAATAGAGATTATTCTCTAACTCGTAACTATAGACCCCAAAAACATCTCCCACACCAGCAACTATGAATTCATAAGCCTCCGTTATAGTCTTATCTAAATATTAGCAAAAAAATTTAGGTCATTATTTAAGATTGAAATAAAGAACCAATGCCACCTAGTGGCTATAGAGATATGAAAGTGTTAAGAAGACTGTATCTAATGGATAAGCATAAAACTAAGAGGATAAATTGTTAATAAAAACTGAGTATCGAATCTACTACTGAATTTGACCTAAATGCAAGAGAGTGACATCTTAAACGTAATGTAATTATGTAAATTACGTCATTACTTATGGTGAATATGGTAACACAAGCACTAGAGATATGGTCTTGTATCTCCTATGGAACCCATGAACAGAGATATGGTCTTGTATCTCCTATGGAACCCATGAGCAGGTGCTCATTAATTACAATATTACTTATAGCACCTCTTTGTTAGTGTAATAAGCAATACCAGCGTCTATAGCTCTGTTATCATTAGTACTATTATAGTTGTGTTATGTCAATTCAATAAGCTTGTTGATTAAGATATGATAGTGTTCATATTCGATCTTGCTTTATTAAGGAAAGTACTCTGATCACACTAGTTCAATTACAGTGGTCTGATTACAGATCTAACAAGTTCGATTCGTGGGAAAGATAGGTACCTGTTTGTAAACACATTATGCTTCATAGTAGCTAACACACCTTCTTAATACATAAGTAATAGCAAGTAAATGCATATCGTAATCACATATGACTAATCATGCTTACTAGATTAGTTGTAATTATTGAATACTTATGGTGATATCTAGTATTACACATGGGTTTGTTCTTTAGTAATAAACATGACTACTTTGCTTTCATTCATAGAACTTTCTCTTGTTATCTCTATAATCACTAAGTTATAATAATCACTAAGTTGTACAGAGCATATCTAACATATCCTTTAACACATATGGACATAGTATAATCACCATTACTTTACCGTAACTAGTATAGAAAGATCAAACATATAAGTAATAAAAGTAACATTATAGTGTATCTTCCATAATACAAGTGATTGAATACTTACATGATGTGATACTTATACAAAGCCAACTTACTTGTTGTTACATATAAAACATGTAGAAGTATAATGAAGTTATCATCAGCAATGGTAGTTAAAACCTGTTGTATACTCAATACTAGTACTCAATCTAATCAAAATAATCAAACCATCTCTATTCAAGATCAAAACTCCTTATTCTACATGTATTACTATGATTAGAACATGCTTGATTTCCATAATAGTTTGAACACACTCTTCTTATCTAAGCTCTTGTTAAGTTGAATAGGCATAGCTTCTCTATATGGAATTAGAACATAGTGCTCTTATTAGGCTTATGATACTTATGGAATCTCTTTTACCCCCATTTTGTAGTAGGTAGTGTAATCGATTCCTTGTATTCACTTAGAACATAGTGCTCTTATTAGGCTTATGATACTTACGGAATCTCTTTTACCCCCATTTTGTAGTAGGTAGTGTAATCGATTCTTTGTATTCACCTATCTGTATTGGGTATGCAACTTGTTCATTCATGAATTTCTAACTATTACTAGAAAAATAGTATATGATAGTAGTACAACCAATGGGTATTGTACTGGTAACACTACTAACATGTAATGAATAGGGTTATGCTTAGGTTGTAAGAGTTCATGTATTCTCATAATGAGTGATATGTGATAAGAGTTCATGTATTCTCATAATGAGTGATATGAGTACCAGGACTTGATTTCGTGTATGAATCAATATGAG
>SNQJ01S0036779.1:129590-139901 GCA_010110895.2 Picea sitchensis
CCACCTTTCAATTTAGGATGTTATTGTTTTTTCAATATTTTTGTTGTGCATTCAATTATATTGCATGGTGTTATGAAGGTTTGTGTACTAACAATGTCATTTCAATGTTGTAGGTTGCACAAGACTAAGTTGGATTAAGTCATAATTTAGGATGTTATTGTTTTTTCAATATTTTTGTTGTGCATTCAATTATATTGCATGGTGTTATGAAGGTTTGTGTACTAACAATGTCATTTCAATGTTGTAGGTTGCACAAGACTAAGTTGGATTAAGTCATTGCTTATCCAAACAAAGTCGTGTACAAGTGAAGCACAGTAATTAATTTTGTATTATTCTAATATTGTATTAATTATTATATTATTGTGTAGATTAAATGATCAAGAAATGAACATGAGTGTAAACTATCAATAATAAAAAGACCCAAAGGTTTATTTTTTGTGGAGGGGAATTCAACCCCTCCAAAAGCTTGAAGGAGGGTTAACCGGTGACCCTTCTTTGAGTTGTGTTTCTTTTTCTTGTGGTTGTGTCATTTTCTTCATAGTGGCTCCAACACATACATACTCAAATGTTTTTTCTTACATTTTTAACACATTCTACACATACAATCTAAAAACTTTTTATAATAAATTTATAAATATATATTTTTATATATTTTCCTAACATAAATACATTAGCAAATTATACATACTCACATAAATTTTATACATCAAAATACATTTTACACATTTTAAATACATGAAATTTAAATTAGTTTTTATTTTTACCTAACATAAATATATTGAGCAAATTATACATACATAAATTATATTCACTAAAATACATTTTACACATTTTAAATACATAAAAATTAATTATTATTTTCATCTTTATCCTTTTTTCATTAATAGACTATTACTATTTTGACTTTTTTTTTCCTTATTATTAATTTTTTTACATTCATATTATTTTTTACTAATTGATTTCTTATAATGATGATTATTATTTTTATATTATGTTTTTAAATGTATTGTTTGGAGTGCTCACTTGTATTTGTATGAATTTATCATTTCAAGTGTTTCTTAGTGTTATTTTTCATTGTTTTTGTATATGTGAGTGTGTTTGTGAATATATGAATATGCTTTTGATTGTATTTGTGTGTGAATACATGAATATAGTTTGATTGTATATATATGTATATTGTTTGTGAATACATGAATATGTTTTTGATTGTATTTGTATTTGTACTTGTATGTCTGAATATATCATTTTGAATGTTGTGTTTGTATGCATTGTTTGTGAATATATGAATATGCTCCTGATTGTATTTGTGTGTGAATATATCAATATGGTTTGATTGTATATATAGGTATATTGTTTGTGAATACATGAATATGCTTTTGATTGTATTTGTACTTGTGTGTCTCTGAATATATCGTTTTGAATGTTGTATTTGTATGCATTGTTTGTGTGTTGTTTTCATTGTTTGTGAATATATGCATATGCTCTTGATTGTATCTGTGTGTGAATATATGAAGATGGTTTGATTGTATATATAGGTATATTGTTTGTGAATACATGAATATGCTTTTGATTGTATTTGTACTTGTATGTCTATGAATATATCATTTTGAAAGTTGTATTTGTATGCATTGTTTGTGAATATATGAATATGCTTTTGATTGTATTTGTGTGAATATATGAAAATGGTTTGATTGTATATATAGGTATATTGTTTGTGAATACATGAATATGCTTTTGATTGTATTTGTACTTGTATGTYTATGAATATATCATTTTGAATGTTGTATTTGTATGCATTGTTTGTGAATATATCAATATGCTCTTGATTGTATTTGTGTGTGAATATATGGACATGGTTTGATTGTATATATAGGTATATTGTTTGTGAATACATRAATATGCTTTTGATTGTATTTGTACTTGTATGTCTATGAATATATCATTTTGAATGTTGTATTTGTATGCATTGTTTGTGAATATATGAATATGCTCTTGATTGTATTTGTGTGTGAATATATGAACATGGTTTGATTGTATATATAGGTATATTGTTTGTGAATACATGAATATGCTTTTGATTGTATTTGTACTTTTATGTCTATGAATATATCATTTTGAATGTTGTATTTGTATGCATTGTTTGTGTGTTGTTTTCATTGTTTGTGGATATATGAATATGCTTTTGATTGTATTTGTGTGAATGTATGAACATGGTTTGATTGTATATATAGGTATATTGTTTGTGAATACATGAATATGCTTTTGATTGTATTTGTACTTGTATGTCTATGAATATATCAGTTTGAATGTTGTATTTGTATGCATTGTTTGTGTATTGTTTTCATTGTTTGTGAATATATGAATATGCTATTGATTGTATTTATGTGTGAATATATGAACATGGTTTGATTGTATATATAGGTATATTGTTTGTGAATACATTAATATGCTTTTGATTGTATTTGTACTTGTATGTCTGAATATATCATTTTGAATGTTGTATTTGTATGCATTCTTTGTGTTGTTTTTCATTGTTTGTGAATATATGAATATGCTTTTGATTGTATTTGTGTGTGAATATATGAACGTGGTTTGATTTTATATACATGTATATTGTTTGTGAATACATGAATATGCTTTTGATTGTATTTGTACTTGTATGTCTATGAATATATCATTTTGAATGTTGTATTTGTATGCATTGTTTGTGTGTTGTTTTCATTGTTTGTGAATATATGAATATACTCCTGATTGTATATATAGATATATTGTTTGTGAATACATGAATATGTTTTTGATTGCATTTGTATTTGTATGTCTATGCTCTTGATTGTATTTGTGTGAATATATTAACATGGGTTGATTGTATATATATAGATATATTTTTTGTGAATACATGAATATACTTTTGATTGTATAAATTAATTGTGTATAAATTTTATTTTTTAATTTGATGTTTTAGTATTTTTTATTATTTATATTTATATAAATATTTTTTAAAAGTTGTAATTATTTGTGAATGGAGTATTTTTTTTTTAAATCTTTGGTATATATTATTATTTGTATATGTTTTTAGATTTGATTTTTTTTTAAAGATTTTATATTTGATTTTTAATTTTTTTTATATATATTAAAAAAGACAAATTATAATAAAAATAAATAAACAAAATTATAACAAACTTTTACACATCATTATTAATCATCATTTTAAATGTACTTTAAAAAATAAAAACATAAATTTAATTATGAAATATAACTTAACATTAATTTCCATAACCTAATAATAATATATATTTAATTATGAAATATAACATAACATTAATTTTCACAACCTAATAATTCATAAATTAAAATTTCAATTTTAAATTATTAATTATAAAATTTATAATATTTTTTAATAAACAAATTATAATAATAAAAAAAAAATTTCAACAAACTTTTTCACATCATTAATAATCACCATTTTAAATATACTTCAAAAAAAATAAATTCAATTATGAAATATAACATAACATTAATTTCAATAACTTAATAAAAACATATATTTAATTATGAAATATAGCATAACATTAATTTAATTATGTTATGTTGTAACATAACTTAATAATTAATAGGTTAAAATTTCAATTTCAAATTATAACTTAACTTGTAAAAGTAACATTAATTATAAAAGCCATCATAATGACTTATTTATTGAAAGTGTTCATGTATGTGTTGTTGAAAGTGTTCGTGTATGTGGTGTGTATGAATGTATACATGTGTGAGTGATTATGTGTCACTGGCCATGGAATGTTTGTGTGAGTGTGGTTAATCCCATGCCAATGATAGATCATTTTTGAGGTCATATGAACTCTCACCTGCAAGTGGTTGACCTTGTTAGTAGAGATTTTAATATCTCAAAACTAAAAAGACTTTTTATTTTTATTATGTTAATTAAAAAATAATTTTAATTTTAATTTTAATGATATCTAAATATTTATTCTTAATGAAAATATAATTTATTTGTAAAATTTAATATAAAATAAATATTTATTTAATAATAAAAATATATTAATATAAATTTTAGTAAAAACATTTATATTTATTCAAATAATGTAAATTAAAATTAAAAAAAAATAATTTAATAATATAATATTTTTTTAAACTATTTAATATTTTTATTATTTATATTTACATAATATTAATTTTCAAAATCTAATAATTAATAAATTAAAATTTCAATTTTAAATGATTGATTATAAATTTTATAAAAAAATTTGAAAGTGTTGGTGTATGTGTATTTGGTATTGGTTTTTTAAAAGGTGATTTTAATTCTAATTTTAATAATATCCAAATATTTATTCTTAACAAAAATATAATTTATTTAATTTATTTGTTAAGTTTATTTTTAGAATATAATATAATATAATAAATTATATTTATTTAATAATAATGATGATTAATATAATAGTAAAAAATATATTAATAAAATTTAATAAAAACATATGTGATTTTGTTTGTTACTTGATTGTTTATTTGTGTATTAGTTATGTATTTTTCACATTAATGTGTAGGCTTTATTCACTATGGAATGGTTGGGCATGTATATGTGAATGAGTTGTTTCATGAGTCATGAAATGTGAGGAAGATATACATGTGATTGATTATGTTTTATTTACCATGAAATGTTTTACTATTTTTAATGTAGAGATTGTGAATTAATAAGATCTTTTATTTTTATATTATTGATGATAATTATTTAAATGAAAATATATAATTATTTTTACAATTTATTTATTTTATTTGAAAATTTTATTATGATAATTATTTAAATAAAAATATATAATTATTTTTACAAATTATTTAATTTATTTGATAATTTTATTTTTTATAAATCTAAAATTTAATAAAAATAAAAACATTATTATAATTAATAAAAAATTGTTTATTTGATTAATGAAAACAAGAAATAATAATTAAAAAAAATATATTTAATAATGATGACCTTAACATGGTAAAAGGATATAAAAAGATTGACTATGAAAAGATAGATATAAATATATATTTAAATATAACAATATCAAAACATTAAAAAAAAATTGATTATAAAAAGATATATATATATAAATAGATTTAAATATATAACTTTTAGTGTTTTAATGTAAAAATTAGAGTTAAATATATTTTTACTAATTTATGAATCAACATAAAATTTATTTTTAATAAAAATTGTATATAATTAAATATTAATTTTTTTTAATGAAAATTATATATAATTTAACAATATTATTTTATTTAAATTAGAAATTAAAACTTAAATAAATAAAATTTTAATTAAAAAAAATTCAAATATAAAAATAAGAGAAAGGAAAATTTCCAAAATTCAAATAATATATTAATTTATTGAATTATATATATATATATATATATATATATATATATATATCAACCATTTAAAAAAATTAAATTATTTATAGTTTTATTAAAATAAAAGACAACCTCGGATGGGGTGTTAGTGAGGGACAACTGGCGCATGCAGGACCACGACGGATGCCAACGGGGCACGGAGCCATGTGACGGGCTCGTGCCTTCGTCCGCCACCCTCCGGAGATATTAAATGTGCTCTAATGGCGATGGGAAGGGTCGTTATTGCCCTCGACCGCCGCATTTCGATATGGCTATGGTGTTATTCTCCGGTGTTATTCTCTGGTGTCATTGTTTCTGCTGGTGGCTGGAAGAGCCTCCTCCCCTGCTGCTATGGCCGACGTATAAGTGCACCTATTGGTCCCTGGAGGCTCCCTACCACGACCATCCCTGCGACCTTAGCTGCGTGCAATCGATGCCTAAGCACAGGGGACGTCTGAGAGGGAAACCACAGTGGGGTTCTCCCTGGAGACCTCGACGCCCCTCTTTCTTCTCGCACGATATGCCTCCCTCTGGACCTTCCCTTCACCTCCAAGAGGCGCAGCCCAGCAACACCCCTCCAGCTCCGCCGACTGCAAGCATCAATTCCCTGGAAATGATTCCTCGGTCGCCATGCTCTTCTCTACGTTTACTCCTCGCTCCTTCTGGCACTGAACCGGACTCTGCTCAGCGCTCGACCTTCCCACGAGCCTTAGGCGAAGAGCCACCACCTCCGACGCGGGCGCCTGGGAATTCTGGGATTCCACCCTCTGATGCAACCACGAGCGAGCATGTAAAAGATAAATTGGCTATTCTCTACGGCCTAGTATTCGAGCTTCGCCATTGCGTCGAGGACCTGCAGTTCCGACTGCAACTTTCAAATGACAAGGTCACGATCTTCCTCCAGCTCCTTTCCTCGCTGCATGAGACCTTCCTCTCGACCTCGGAAGAAGCAACTTTCAAGCAGGCACCGGACGTAGACACCGCCGAAGGCGAGGCAAAGGCGAGCGCGACTTCGACGCAGGGACATGGCACAACTACCACGACTGGAGATGTGGTAATGTAGTGTGCAGTAGAGCCGGATTTGCAGAGAACTGGGAGCGCAACCACGGCTGAGCAAGACACTGTGAGGCACGACCGTGGAGCTGAGACGAAGAAGGAGATCGAGAAGCAATGGGGGGGCGGGACGACAATTGTAGAAGAGGAACCTTGGACATGCGACCTCAATGCCACCTGGCCAGGTTATGCGTCAGGTGTCTAGGTTCTGTTTGTTTAGAAGTCATGTCAACTAGTTGCTGCTTTCTATGGCGGTCCACTTTGTTTTAGACATTACTCCTTATGGTTTTTTACTCTGTTTAAGCTGACTAAGATGTTGACTGGGTTGGTTTCCCCTCTGTTGGGGCAGCCCAGAAATTTTAGTAGACCTAATACTGTGTTTTGGAACTCTTTTTTGCCTATGGCAGGATCTTAATATAATATATATCTTACTTACAAAAAAATAAATAAAAGACAATCATTTATTAATAATATTTCAATAAAATACCCCGGATGGGGTGTCACATTGCAGAGCAGAGCCACACGGGACAACGTCGGGATGCACCATTAATACATCCATCGACAACCATCCCCTCCGCAATTAACCAAGCATGAATCCGTGCAGCAACATCCAGGCGATGAGCCCCTTTGCGTAAGTGATCGGTACAGTGCACTAGCGCACTCGGAAGCAAGCCTTAATGGCCCTGGCGGTTGTTTTTGTCCTCCTCCTTATCACCCGCCTTGACAGAATTGAGCGACATTTGCCCATCGCAGCGTCGAGTGCAGAGTTAATTTTAGCAGAGCAACAGTTTGCAGACCCACTGGAGCTCTGGAGCAGAGCCTTCCACCCGCAAGGAACCTTGGTCATCTCCAGGGTCTCCATTATGCCTAGAGCACAAGGTAAGCCGCGCAGGGGTGCATCTTGGTACACAATCGAATCTCGCCGCTAGAGACAGAAGAAATTTGAGTAGGCGTTAGCCATGGCGTCCTTGCGAAGGCGTAGGAAACCACGAACGCTTCCAATGGCGTACGTGGAAGAGATAACCCTGGAAGACGCCATGCAAAGCTATCCCAAGCTCCCTTTGATCACAGTCTCAGACAATTGGAATCCACCCACTTATTTTGGCACTGATGACAAGCTTCCGCCTTCGAGCAAACTGCTTGGTTCAAGTGCAAATCGCCTAGCGGAGAATTTTACCACCTGCTATGTTGAAGAAGAGACCTTGTCTTGCACAAAGGGAAGCAGAGACTCACCCCCTGGTGCACCTATGGAGGAGGCGACCCAGCTTTCCAATCGATCGACACATCACGACTGCACAACACATGCAAGTGAGGGAGCAACAGGGCCCATTCCCTTAGCCTCCGTTGACGGCCACTGGCAGGACCAACACCTCTTCACCAATTCGGGGGACCTAGCTCTAATCTTTGATATGCGAAGCCTGTTGGATGACCAAATCTTTCGCATCGCTCGAATTGACCATCGACTCGACAGGTTGTTCGCTGCTCATTCCAGAACTCTCCCTAAACGACAATGCCCTACGTGTGCACAAGCTTACGCGTTTCCAGCAGGATGGCGAAAGCATGGGGACGAGGACGAGTTGACCGGATAAGAGGTTCAATGATGTTCTTGGTTAGAAATTCTTTTTTTCTGTTTTCGAACCAGGCTTTCGCCTAGTTAGATCTTAGCTATTTTGCAACTAGTTTTTTGGCATACAGTTTAAACTTAATGGTTAGACGTCTTGGTTTCCTTCGGGCAAGATGATACTTTGATAATTTTGTTTGCTGGGAAACAAATGGCATAGGATGCCCAGTTATCTCGGTTTCTTGTTTAGGTGAGACAACTAGCATCATAAACAGTCACTGTAACTTGATACTAATAATATAACAAGTTCTATCTTTTTTTTACTTAAAAAAAATAAATTCAATAAAATATATTTAGAATAAAAAAGTTATCAATTGATAATATTTCAATAAAATACATTTAAAATAAAAAAATCATTGATTAAAATATAGACTTAAATATTATTTGTTTAGTGTTTTAGTAAACAAACAATGATTCTCCTTAAGCTATTTAATTAAAACTCAAAAAATCTCATAGAAACATTACATATAATTTCAAGTAAAAGTTTTTTTTTTTTTTTAAAATGTGGGATTGTCCTTGAGCAATTCAAGTAAAATTAAAAAAATCTGATTAAAACATTACAATATAATATAATTTTTTTATAAAAATCAATTGAAGTTTAAAAAAAAATTAATGTGGTATTCTCTTTAAACAATTTAAGTTAAATTCAAAAAATCTCATAGAAACATTTAAAAAATTAATTAATTATTATTATTTTTTTAAATAATTTAGAATTCTAAAACAATTCAAATAAAACTCAAAAAATTTGATAAAAACATTACAATATTATCATGTAGTTTTACATAAAATATAATAGTCATTAATTAATAATATTTCAATAAAATATATTTAAAATAAAAAAGTCATTAATTAATAATATTTTAATAAAACATATTTAAAAAATATTTAAAAAAATAAATAAATATAAAACATATAAATAAACTTAAATATATATTTTTCAGTGTTTTAATACACAAACAAAGGATTCTACTTAAGCAATTCAAGTAAAATTAAAAAATTCTCATAGAAACATTACAATATCATGTAATTTCAAAAATCAATTAAAGTTTGTTTTTTTTGAAAAAATGTGGGATTGTGTTTGAGAAATTCAAATAAAACTCAAAAAAATCTTATAGAAACATCACAATATAATGTATTTTCAAAAATCAATTAAAGTTTTTTTTTTTGAAAAAAATTCTCCTTAAACAATTCAAGTAAAACTCAAAAAATCTCATACAAACATTACAATATCATGTAATTTCAAAAATCAATTAAAACTCTTTTCTTTGAAAACATAATGTGAGGTTCTCCTTAAACAATTCAAGTAAAACTCAAAAAATCTAGTAGAAACATTACAATATCATGTAGTTTCAAAAACCAAATAAAGTTTTTTTCATAGAAAAATGTGTGCATAAATAGAGACACAACTATATAAGATATAAATAAAATAAAATGTATTTTTGTTTAGTGTTTTAGTAGAAACAACAATCCAAGAACATTATAATGTATAAGATGTAAAATTATTTTGTTGATTGAAAAATTATTTGTTAATTCCATTTTTATTAGGTTTTAAACAAAATAAAAATTAAGATATATTTCATTATTAGCATTAAAACATTTGTAGTGTAATTGTTTGGTTGTGAGTTAAATAAACAAAATATTGAATAAAGAGTTAGAAACCCAAAAATGTCATAAAAACTTTGCAATAAAGTTTTTTGTCATAAAGTTTTTTTCAAGTATTTGTATATTCCATTTTTGTTATGCTCAAAATTAAAATTAAGATATATTTCATTATTAACATTACAACACTTATCCCCGTATGGGGTGACAGCTGGGGAACGTGTGCCATCTGGCTGCGATTTAAGTCAGGGTTTAAATGAGGCCAGCCCTCCCCTTAATACTTGTATTACGGATGCAGACTCGTCATAATCGCACTGCAATGGGAGGACTCCTCGAGCGAGTGAGCATTTACGAGCTCGGCGAGTGCAAAGCTAAAGGCGGGTATGGGGGTATGCGGTCGGACTATTGGTTTTTTCTCGCTTCGATCCTGGATTCGCTCTGTGTCTGGAGAAGCTGGTGTGGTTCAGATCTCCTGGAGCCCTGGCACACCACCCTGTGGTGGAGAATTGTTGTTGGTAATCACGCTTTTAACTGGTATCAGTTTGTGTGTATCGCTGGGAGAGTGCTTGGCAGCATGCCAAGGAAGCGGGGTGTTCCACGACGAGGCTCAGCTTGGTATGCTCGTAAGGAGCAGCGCAAGCGCAGGGAGCAGC
>SNQJ01S0036779.1:152020-168034 GCA_010110895.2 Picea sitchensis
AAACTCAAAGACACTCCAACCAAGCTAATAATTCCAAGCCAAATCCAACTTAGCCCTTCTCCATGAGAGCTCCTCTCCTTTTATAAGCTGAAGAGGATAAGGTGAGGAGGTTAGGATGATCCCACTAAATCATGAAAGCGAGTGAGATCCAAACCATTCAGATGCCACCTCACCATGGAAGTTTCTCCTTCTAGAAGCATCGAGAATATGCTCATTTTTCCCACGTATGAGCATTCTCGCACCTTGCCTATAGAGAAGAATGTGAACTCCTCACGACCTAGCTATGATGCAGCCTGCGAGAATCAGACATTCTCGCACCCTAGCTATAATGCAGCCTGCAAACTTCCTTTTTTATAGGGTTTTTACAAAGGAAAATGCAACTTCTTTTCTCAGGAAAAGTTCTTCTCCCTTCTCTCTTCAGGAACTCAGGCCACTGACCCCTTTGAAGGCAATAGATAGGTTTACATAATTAACGGTCATAGGGATGACAAAAATAATGTGTAATAGCAATGACTTAATACAACTTAGTCTTGTGCAACCTACAACATTGAAATGACATTGTTAGTACACAAACCTTCATAACACCATGCAATATAATTGAATGCACAACAAAAAATATTGAAAAAACAATAACATCCTAAATTGAAAGGTGGTAGAAGCATGTTATAATTTGCAAGTTCAATATAGTAATTAAATTGAACCATTAATTACATCTTAAAAAAGAAAAAAGAAAAACCAAAAACTAAGTCTATAACTTTGAAATTTAATATAATATAAGTATTTTTATAGAAAAGTTCAATGCCTAATTTCAATATTTTTTAAAATTTAACTTGCAAGTATTTAGATAAAAATAATTTAATAAATTGTTAAACTAGTAGATAACTTCTAAAGTAAGGTCTATGCATAAAAGTATGAGCATATATACAATTGGTAAAAAAGGAAATGGATGAATATGAGAAAAAGGAACCATGAAAACCATATATATAATTAGACTCGGGGAATGTAAAAAATATTTCATTGTACTCAATATTAATATCAAGGTGAAGTTAGTTAGGTACCTCAAGTTGATTTTATTAAATTTGCATAGTAGAGACTAAGGTCCAACCAATAAAATTATAAAATCAAGAAATATATCCAAGACATGTCATGATGTTTCTCAAAGACTAATATTTATGAGAAACTCCAACAAATAAAAACAAACGAAATCATAAAATTATTGAATTAACTTGATGGTAAAGTTAAAATTCTTTGTAAAATGATCCTATAATTGCATGTAGCAAGTTTCAAATTTGATAGTGGAGACTAAGGTCCAAATAAAATTATAAATCAAGAAATTTTTCCAAGACATGTCATGAAGTTGATCAAAGACCACACTCCGACAAATAAAAAGAAACAAAATCATAAAATTATTGAAAAACTTGATGGTAAAGTTAAATTTATTTGTAAAATGATCTTATTAGTTGTTTTGAGAAAATAATTGCATGTAACAAGTTTCAAATTTGATCGTTGAGACTAATGTCCAAATAAAATTATAAAATCAAGAAATATATCCAAGACATGCCATGAAGTTGCTCAAAGACTATTACTTATGAGAGACTCCAACAAATAAAAACAAATGAAATCATAAATTATTGAATAACTTGATGGTAACATTAAAGTTGTTTGTAAAATGATCCTATTAGTTGTTTTGAGCTAATAATAATATGTAGCAAGTTTTAAATTTCATGTTGATTTCAATGGCGGACATCTAAAGTAACTTGTAAGTGGCAATGATTGAAAAAATAAAATGTAAAGGTTTTCATAAAAAAGATAACAAATGACATAAATATCACAATATTCATTATTTAAACAAATTGTTTATATCTACTCTATTAAGTTTTAAATAATTTATCTTGATATGAAAATGTAGCGTTTTACATAAGTTTATATCATATTTCAAAGTACTTCATATTTTCACATTGTCTACCTTTTCTCCCTCCACACTTCCTGAGCCCTACATAGATTGTTGAGGGCTTGAATATGGTATGTTTGTTGATGTTTGAATTTTGTATGTTTGCATTCGACGCCTCATCCAAACAATCCACAACCTAACAAATTATACTCGCCCAAGCATCCTCTATTTAATGGTCAACAATGCAAGGTTAAAATTCTCTTCACTTATAACCTTATTATAGTGGGAATCATTGACATAGAACATAATAGAAGATGAAAACTGTTTAATTCTCTATTCCAATTGTGTTTAATTGGGAGTCTTAGGGAAGAGATGGATAAGATCTAGATTTAACTCTTAATGAATGGAAAATCACTTGTTTTTTGGTTTTTTTGAAACCCTTAAAAATGGACAAAATTACTCTGTTTTATATTTTAAAAATAAATAATTTTTTAACAACTAATTATTAGTTGGTTAACAACACAAATAAAAATTGAGCTTCCTATAATTCTAGGTATTTTTATGTTTTCACGTGCTTAATAAATATATGTTAATGCAACTAGGAATATATTTACAAAAGCATAGAATATTTTAAGACATGTACCGTGTCTTTCTATATATTCCTTGCCTTACTTAAAATTCATATCATTAACACTGATTTTTTTTTCTCAAAACGCTCTAGCATTAACCATCAAGATGCTAGTAAAACGAAAAAATATATTTCTATACAATTAGTATTGTTGCAAGTTTGGCATGTTGGTAGGTTTTGGATGGGGGAGAGGTAATCATGCCATGTTCTATGCCTCCTTTTAAATATTTTCATCATATATTAATCATATGGACTTAGATTATTTTCTTAATAAATGGTATTTTTTTTAATTTCAAAAACATATCTAGGTTTCAATACCTCTACATACTATGGCATATTACGCAACAAAAAATTTCCTCCTAAACAACCAAGTTTTATTAGTCAATTTGAACTCTCTACATCTCTTACCCTCCCCCACATCATAATTTTTTGTAGTCAAAATGAAATATCATAATCAAACAATCATGGATGAATATAAAACTAGAAGCTTGTGTTGTGCATCTATCCATCCATCCATTTATTAGTGACAACAAAAATTAGCAGAACAATGCATTGGGCAATCATTGAGCAAGGAGAAGAATAATGATATACCTGGTCTTCTTTAGGTACTATTAAATTCCTCTTAATACATCTACTTATACAACTTATGACCATGAGGGGTTTTACTCTGCACCTAACCCTGTGAGAGCTCATGGTGATCCAATAGACTTCACCATCTCTACAAGTTGTAAATCCCAAAAATAATGATCCTGAGCACAATTACCTTCATCATCACTCTAAAGCTAAAATGTTTAGAAGGGTTGTGTCCATGGATAATTGGCCCACTATTAGACTGGGCTCAAATAAACTCTATAAGAATACTAGGCTGATCATATTTTATGATGCTAGCATGGGTGCATTAACAGTTAATGATCATCACATTGATTTGTTTTGTCTTCTACGTCTGTCTGCGATCATCTTCAAAAGTAAAATGTTCAGAGAAGGTTTAATCTAGGATGAGAGGGATGAATATATGGTCATTCATGGTTGGATTGGGGAAGAGGTAGTATAGTGAGAACTTTGGAGAAAGTTACTAATTTAGTAAAACCCCTCCCTCTTGAAGTTTTTAAATGTGTCTGACCATTCCACCGATTCTTTGGTTTTCATCAAGAACCTAAGGGTCATTTCCTCTTGATGAGGCACTTTTCAAGGAATCACACAAAAATCAGGACAATAATCTTCCAAGCAATCACGATGACTAAAAGGGGTAGACCCCTAGTTGTGCTTGCAAAATAAGTCTTCAAATCACTAGAGGTAAAATATTGTGGAAGCAACAAGCAATCTTTTGGAAAACTTTGGGAATATTGGATGAATCCAGATGCTAGGACCACCACCACCATCATAAGTTATAACCCAGGCTAGAGTAATGAAGATGTATCCAATTCATTACGAGCTTCATCACAACCATCATGTTGAGGACTAAATCCATGTCTAGGGACTGGATTAAAGGACAAAACTTTCAGAACCAATAGGTACTTACAGAAGTGGAAGATAAACTAGAGGTCATATATGATGAGATAAAAAAAGGTTGTGTTCTTATCCAAGTCTACAAGAGGATAGAAACAAATTTCTAGCTTGGGAATAAGCATTATGGAGACAAACAAATAAGGCAGTGTGGTTGAAAGAAGGGGATGAAAACTATAATTTTTTTCCACAAGTATGCCCAAACGAGAAAGGTACAAAACACTATTTGGTAGGAGTAGAAGATATCAATGGCCATGCTCATTTTGGCTTTAAATATATTGCTAAAGTGGATATGGATCACTGTAAGAGAATCTTTAGGAAGCCGAATAAGATCAATATTTTTGACATTTTACAATCCATCTCTATTTTCAACAGATCGCTCTTAGATGAACAAAATGACTCACTCAATGTCCATGTGAGTGAAGAGGAGCTTAACAAGGTAATAAAATTATTTCAAAGTGATAAATCCTTAGGCTTAAATGGCTGGTCCATTGAGTTTTTCATAGGGCTCTTTGAGGAGATAGGGGAATGCTTGTCACTAGTTGTTGAAGAACCAAGATCCATGGGTAAGGTCTTTCATCCTTTCAGCTCTGCCTTCATTACCAATATCCCCAAGACTAATAGTCCTTTGACTCTTACAATCCCATCACATTATGTAGATGTGTTTACAAAACTGTGCCAAAGTCATAGCCTAAATGCTTGAGCCAATCCTTTCAAGCTTCATCTCTAATGAATAGTTTGGTTTTCTGCCACGAAGGCAGATTTTTGATACAATAGGAATTGCTCAAGAGGTGCCCATACTATTAAATAAAAGAAGCCTACCTCTTCCATCATCAAGTTGAATCTCTCAAAGGCATATTATAGAGTGGGTTAAACTTTCTTAAGATTGTAATTAATGCTTCACATAGGATTTGATACCCACTTTGTCAGTTGGATAGGTCAAGGATGCTCCCTATTACTCTCACTCTTCGTATTATTCAAGGATTCTCCCTATTACTCTTACTCTTCTTATTAGTGGCAAAGGGTCTCAATAAAATTTTGAAGAGTCTAAAGGAAGGAATAAGATTAAAAGTAATTCAGGTGACCAAAGAACTCACCATCACCCATCTATTATCTATATATGATGTTTTCCTGTTTGGTAATGGTTCTTCTAGGGAGGAAAAAATCATAGGAAATACTCTTCTTCAACACTGTATAGCTATATATTTAAAAGTCAACCACACCCTTGCACCAGATTGATGGTCCAACTACTAGAATTAAGGCTTTGTTGCCATGTCAAGTTAAAGACACTGAAGAGACTATGGAGTACCCGGGCTTTCACTTAAAGGAAAACAATTACTTCTAGAAATACTGGCTATGGCTCTTTGAAAAGATTGAAAAAAAGATCATTTTTTGGGTGTAACAGGTGGATATCCATAGGAGGAAGAGTGACTCTTGTTAAAATCATGTTCAAAGTCATACCTATTTATTAGATGGCTTTGCCTTGCATACCCACAAACATACTAAAAAAGATAGGAAAATGTACTTCAGGTATTTTTGGGCAGGAAAGAGAGCCAATGGGGGCATTCTTCCTATTAAATGGAAAACCCCATAAGGCTTAAGAAGTAGTGAAGTTGGGGGTAGAAAGTTCTCTCCATTTTGCAATCCTTGGCTACAAAAGTAATGTGGAGAATCCTCTCCATTGAAGGTTTGTGGCAAACTGTGATGAAGTAGAAATATATTGAACCATCAGGCCTGGAGGACTGGATAAGATGCCCTAGAAAATCAATTTCTGGAGGATTTTCAATATGGAAGGAGGTAGTGGAAGACTTCCACATCGTTGATTATCACCCTCCCTAACTAATTAGAAATGGACAGAAGGTCCATATTGTGACTCATTCATGGATAGGAGGCCTCTGTGTGACAAGTCTCTCACAACCTTTGATTGCCTTACATTCAAAAAATTGGTTTTATTTGGAAGAGTTTTATGATAGGAACACTGAGGGTAGGTAGACAACAGGATGGAAGGATGCAACCCAAGTAGGGCTCAACAAGGATTTGGCACTAGAGTATAACCAATATGTCTCTACCCTCCAATTTCCTTCAATAAGATTAAGAGATAAACCAAACAGTCTTGTATGGCCTAGAATTAAAATAGAAAGGGACTACAAGGTTAATCTGGGACACCTTCCATCTCTAAAAAATGGAGGAAAAATATCCTTGGGACTGGCAACATATTTGGAGCTTTAATCACACCCTTAAAAACTCATGATTTCCTATGGCTTTTCCTAAAAAATAAAATAAAATCTTTGAGCTAGGACATATTGGAAAAAGAAGCTCGCAGAGTCTTGGGAGATGCCCATTATGTATGGAAAATTTTGTAAGCATCAATCAAATTTCCATTCCATTCTATTTTACCAAAGAGGTATGTAGCGCTACAAAATCCATCAATAGTGTAAAAGGGATATGAGATGAAGACACAATAGAAGAATTAGAAATTTGGTTGGAAGATCAAGAGGTAAGATCAGAAGCACATCAACCTCCTCCATGTTTCATTTTATGGGTGGTATGGCTCACCAGGAATGAAATCCCATTCCAAGGAGCAGATATATCACCATACAAGATCTTTTGCAAACTCAAATGACCTATCGACTGTTCAAGAAACCAATAAAGGTGAAAAAAAATGATTAGTTGTAGATCCAAGAATATAAACATAAAGCATTTATGGGAATTTTGATGGCAGCCTCAAAATATCCAAGTACATGTGGAGCAGGAGGTATACTTCACCTTCATATTCCCACAAAATCATATTTGAGTGTGGTTTGGGCAGTGGCACAAACAACTATCATGAAGTCAAAGTTTTTGTCGATTTTGATGAAATTAGCCTTAGAAGGAGAACTGAGGGTTCCTTCCTCTGATGTGATAGTGATGGGTTCCTTTCCATTGGAGGGATCATGGATGACTAAGTTTGAGGTAGACATTAAATATCTTAAGTAACAAACAGATGTGGGTTGTGAAGCCTTGTGTTTGGCACCTACAATTTTGTGGCAGTGTTGAAGACTTTCAAAGGTGTGACATAACTGTTCCTGCTACTTAATTCCAGGTCTGAGGGAGCAGGAAGATCATGACAAACAACTTGAATTTGTTTGGCATTGACAACATAGTGAAAACGTGTGCAATCCAAGTGTAACAAATACTTTGTGGCAATGTTAAGCAGGAGGAGCTCTTAAATTTTATTTCCCTAGGTCAGAAGTTAATTAAATTATACTGTCTGTATTTCAAGTTTTCCCTATGTTTAAATTTGCTTTTGGTCTTTATGCCCAAGGTGAAAAATTTGTTTATGAGGGGGTAGATGCTTTTTATGAAGGGTTGAGACTCAGAGTCTTTTTGAACTTAAATTATTCAGTTTGATTCATGGATGATTTTAGGGGGTAAATTTCGCTCATGGGCTAATTTTCCATGGTTTTTCCAAAAACGAGATTCGTTATTTTAAAAATGATTCGCCCAAATTCTATAGGATAAAATTATTTTACCTTAAAAATCACCAAAATTTTATAAAATCTATATAAAATCCTTAGAAATTTGAATATTCTTACAAAAATATCGCCAAACATTTATAGTTGGCATATGAAGGATAAGTAATATTTGCCAAGGTTTCTACATTTTAAAATAATTTTCCATCCTTAAAATCATCCCTGGTTTGATTCTGATTTTCAATTCTGATCTGTAAGACAAGTTAGTAATCTCTTTTTATGTAGAAGACAAGAATTTAGGAGTAGGTGCCACAGTCACAGTGTTAGCCATAGCTACAACAACAACCAATGGAATCATTGTTGATCTGATGCCAAAGGCTGAAAATACTATTTGTGAAACTATCTAGCTTTGTTGCAAACCATGTACTCTAATACTTTAGGATATGGTGAGTTGATGCATGGTTTTGTGGATATTGATTGGGTAGGAGATGCATGTGGCAAGCTCTCATAGTCTTGAAGAAATGAAATATGTTTGGCATCATACCGGACAGTGCTACATTTGTTGGAATCTTTTCTGCTTACAACCATGTAGGCTTGGTGAGGATAAATTGGAAATACTTTCATTTCATGAGTCTGGATTATCACATGGAACCACAACTGAACCACTATGTGTGCATGATTGATCTTCTTCACCATTCTGGGCACCTGAATCATCTCTCTGAACATTGAATGGATCCCCTATGATATAGCTTCTAGAGAGTGAGACATGGAACCCCTTCACAAAAACATGTTGAGGATTAAAGCCATGTCTAGGGAGTGAATTAAAGGACAATACTTTCAGAACCAATAGCCCCTTATAGAAATGGAAGATAAACTACAAGTCATATATGATGAGATAAAAAGAGATTATGTTCTTATGCAAGTCAAGTAGACTGTAGGGAGTCTAGAATAGGATAGAAGAACATTTCTAGCTTGGGAATATCCATTATGGAGACAAAAAAATAGGGCAGTATGGTTGAAAGAAGGGGATGAAAACTATAATTTTTTTCCACAAGTATGCCCAAACGAGAAAGGTACAAAACACTATTTGGTAGGTAGAAGACATCAGTGGCCATGTTCATTTTGGCTTTAAATATATTGCTAAAGTGGATGCGGATCACTATAAGAGAATCTACAGGAAGCCAAATAAGATCAATATTTTTGAAATTTTACAATCCATCTCTCTTTTCAACAGATCGCTCTTAGATGAGAAAAATGATTCAATCAATGTCCATGTGAGTGAAGAGGAGCTTACAAAGGTAATAAACTCCTTTCAAAGTGATAAATCCTTAGGCCTAAATGGCTGGACCATTGAGTTTTTTGAAGGGTTCTTTGAGGAGATAGGGGAATACTTGTCACTAGTTGTTGAAGAACAAAGATCCATGGGGAAGGTCTTTCGTCCTTTCAACTCATTGCCAACATCCCCAATACTAATAGCCCCCTTTCCTTTGACTCTTACAAGCCCATCTCATTACGCACATGTGTTTACAAAACTGTGGAAAAGTCATATAGCCTGAATGCTTGAGCCAATCCTTTCAAGCTTAATCTCTGATGAGCAGTTTGGTTCACTGCCAGGAAGGCCGATTTTTTATACAATAGGCATTGCCCAAGAGGTGTCCATAGTACATAATATTAAATAAAAGAATCCTACCTCCTCCGTCATCAATCTGAATGTCTCAAATGCATATTATAGAGTGGGTTGAATTTTCTTGACATTTTAATTAATGCTTCACATAGGATTTGATACCCACTTTGTCAATTGGATAGGTGATTGAATATCTACAATATCATATGTTGTCCTAACTCCTAATAAATGGGTCATGTTATTTTTTCCATCCATAGAGAGGATTGAGTCAAGGATGCACCCTATTACTCTTACTCTTCTTATTAGTGGCAAAGGGTCTCAATACAATTTTGAAGAGTCTAAAGGAAGGAGGAAGATTAAAAGTAATTCAGGTGACCAAAGAACTCACCATGGCCCATCTATTATTTGTATATGATGTTTTCCTATTTGGTAATGGTTCTTCTAGGGAGAATTTTTATAGGAAATACTCTTCAATACTGTATAGCTACATGAATAAAGATCAATCTTTAAAAGTCAGCCATAACCTTGCACCAGGTTGATGATCCAACTTCTACTAGAATTGAGGCTTTGTTGTCATTTCAAGTTAAAGACATTGAAGGGACTACTAAGTACCTGGGTTTTCACTTAAAGGAAAACAATTACTTCTAGAAATACTGGCTATGGCTCTTTGAAAAGATTGGAAAAATGATCAATTTTTGGTGTAACAGGTGGATATCCAAGGAAGAGTGACTCTTGTTAAAATCATGTTCGAGGTCAATTTATTAGATGTCTTTTCCGTGCAAACCCATAGACATACTAAAAAAGATAAGGAAAATGTGCTTCAGGTATTTTTGGGCAGGAAAGGGAGTCAATGGGGGCATACTTCTAGTTAAATGGAAAACCCCAGAAGGCTTAAGAAGTAGTGAAGCTGGGGGTAGAAAGTTCTCTCCATTTTGCAATCCTTGTCTACAAAGGTAATGTGGAGAATCCTCTCCATTGAAGGTTTATGGTAGACTGTGATGAGATAGAAATATATTGAACCATTAGGCCTGGAGGACTGGATAAGATGCCCTAGAAAATCAATTTCTGGAGGATTTGTAGTATAGAAGGAGGTAGTGGAAGACTTCCTCATCATTGGTTATGACCCTGGTGTAGCTAATTAGAAATGGACAGAAGGTCCATATTGGGATTGATTCATGGATAGGAGGCCTCTGTATGAATCATGGCTCAACAAGGACTTGACACTAGAATGGAACCAATATGTCTCAACCCTCCAATTGGCTTCAATAAGATTATGAGATAAACCAAACCGTCTTGTATGGATGGTATCTTGCAGCTCTAAAAAAATGGAGGAAAAAGATCCTTGGGACTGGCAGCGTAATTGGAAGCTTTAATCACCCTTAAAAACTCATGATTGCCTATGGCTTTTCCTAAAAAATAAAATAAAATCTTTGATCTGGGACATATTGCAAAAAGAAGTTTGCATTGTCCTGGGACATGCCCATTATGTATGGAAAATTATGTAAGCATCAATCAGATTTCCGTTCAATGATATTTTACCAAAGAGGTATGTAATGCTACAAAATCCATCAATAGTGGAAAATAGATATGGGATGAAGACCTAGTAGAAGCATTAGAAATATGGTTGGAAGATCAAGAGGTAAGATCAGAAGCACATCAACCTCTTCCATGTTTCATTTTGTGGGTAGTATGGCTCACTAGGAATGAAAGCCCATTCCAAGGAGCAGATATATCACCATACAAGATATTTTGCAAACTCAAATGACCTATCTACTTGATGGCCTCGTCCTCTTGAGACCAACATAAGAGGATCTCTAACAAGTGTGTATGATCAAATACACTATTTCTAGGTTTATACTTTACAAATAAGTCAAAACCTATTAATAGTTTATCTATCGGTCTGCTTTTTCATATGCAAAACTGAATTAAACAAATGGACAAATTAAACTAGTAAACCTTGACTAGTTTAGCCGCTCCTCTAGCTCTGGCAGCCTCCACTAACTCTTCTCTCTTAACCTTGAGCGCTCAACCGTTAGGTTCTTTAGCACTTAACTTTAAACCTGTCGCTTGATGGCTTGTGTGCATAACGTAATAGTGCTTCTACACTCTTAACTTCAACGCAACTTTGATTGCGATAGAAACAACTTCACCATCAATCAACACAACGATGGATCCCATTTGTTCGTGTTACCACCTGTTTACGCTGCACGCAAGAGAATGGATTTTTGTCTGAAATTTCTCAACGAGTCTTCTCCCACTCAATGGAACATCGATTGACACAATCATGTACCAGTTCTAACCACGAAATTCTCCCAATGTCGATTCAAATGCATATTCTCACAGTTAACAAGCCATCGCTTAGTCGCCCTGAATTTCCTTGTCATCGCTTGACCTTCCACTCATCACTAGACTAACCCATCAGTTTTTATACACCGTTCGATCAATTCCAAGGGTTTCAGGAACCGTTCATCTCCTTTTACCAATACATACAACTAACTCTGCGTAGGGTTTCCAACTTATCTCTGTTATTCCTTCATGAAAATTCCTGTGTACCACTGCGCATAATTCCTTTGTAAACTTCTTCGTAGGTCTTCCTACCTCTGTGCGGGACCTTTCCTCATTGATACAACAAAACAAGATACTCTGTGACCCCACACATTCAAATTCATTCACAACTCAACAACAATAAATTGCACAGTCAATGCACTGTCTCTGCAACGCATCTATGCTGAAAACCTCTTGTGTACTCGTGCCTACAATCTTCACACCGCAACTAGGTTTTAAATCCCATGCTCTGTCCTCCAACTTACACACTCAGAACTCCTACTGTTCGCAGAGAAACTTCTTAAGCTAGTTCACATAGCATCGTGCTCAAGCTTACTACGACCTCAATACAACACCTGCATAGTTTCAATACTCTCGTGTACCCAAGCATGCACAGACACTCTGGCTTGCAGAGTCTTGTTAAACCTCAATAGCTCCTGCCTGTTTTCAACTCTTTTATGCATCAGATATGCATTGGTATTCTGGTCTTAACAAAGTCTTCCTAAGCCTAAAATGGCCTCTGCAGGTTTCATATATAGCTAGTAGCTACACACAGAGCTACTACCGCTTACTTCCATTATTCAACACATTATACACAGCGTATACACAAAAAAAAAAACACTTTCATACAGTAAAGCCAAAAACTTCTTTTCATTCACAAGAGATACTGTCCATGCTTTCTTTTTCAAACCCTAAAACTACTCTTCCCTCTCCCTCTCTCTAGAGTTACAAAATCCCTCAGTCCTTTTTTCAAGATAGAGCTCTTCTAGCTCTTCAACTGATTCCTACAATTCAACAACTATCCCTAAATTATTGCAACCATTGCTATTTTTGGAAAACTAACCTATGACTCACCCAAACAAATCCTATCTTCTTGCAATTCCACTAAAACTCTCTCTCGAGTCATCCCACTTTATTAGGAGTCTGTTACATAACTTTGATGTTTGCATTGACACCTATACTAACAGATAAGACACTTTTTACATGAACTTTTACAATGGCCCCTCCTTGGCCTGATGTCTAGACCTAAGGATCTAACTAGACATTTACACTTTAACCTTGGAAGCCAATGCTCCTGCATCACTACTGTTCAAGAAACCAATAAAGGAGAGAAAGAATTGATTAGTTGTAGATCCAAGAATACAAACATCAAGCATTTATGAGAAATGTGATGGCAGCCTCAAAATATCCAAGTACACATTGAGTAGGAGGTATTATACTTCACCTTCAGATTCCCACAAAATCATATTTAAGTGAGGTTTGGGCAGTGGCACAAACAACTATCAAGAAGTCAAAGTTTTGGTAGATTTTGATGAAATTAGCCTTAGAAGGACTGAGGGTCATCGATATTTATGGAGACTCTTTACTGGTAGTGGAATGGCTAAGGGGAATATGAAGGCAAAGAAGTATAGATCTATTTGGCAGTTTTCAACATGCAAAACACCTCAAATTAATCTTCTCTGAAATCTACATTCATCACATCTATCAGAAGCACAACCATGAGGCATACTTTTATCCAAACACGCTTGTAGAAAAGATCCAAGCTTCTTAGGTTCAAATATTCTCATCAAGGTGACTTTTAATTATTTCAAATCTTCTATGGAACTAAGTGCATTAGTACTAGTTTAGACATTGTTCATCCATTTCTTAGATTAGTTGGGCTTAAACTATAATCTTGTTTAGAATGCACGCTATTAAGATCATTTAGACTCAAGCTGCATTTGGAATTTTCTTATGGATGTTTTTTCTGCGTGCTTTTGGTATCCATGTTGTAATATATTTTCTGTCATTGATGATAAAGGCATTCAACCTTTTAAAATTGGTCTCGTTCGGCCTAGTATTCTCCAAATGGGCTAGAAGTTTGAATTTGGCACTGGACTGTCATGATCTCTACCATTCTACTAGTGTATGCCTGCTTGGTAGCTCTGGAACATGGTAAGGAGATCCACAGTTACAACATAAGGGTTTAACGCTTTTGTTGAGAGTGCACTCATTTATATATATGCAAAATGTTGATGTATAGAAAATGCATGTCTCATGTTTGACATAATATCTCAAGAAGATATAGCCACATGGAATGCAATGATTGCAGGGTGTTATCGCTCAAAATTACACCAGCATTTTGAGAGATTTTTCCAACAATATGTGGAAAATCTTCCAGTAGTCACTCAATACTTTTTTCCTGAGTTCATTTCCAGCAGAGGTGAAAGGATGTAAGGAGTGTATTGTTGTGGCGAACCAACCGTGTTCACTTACGAAAATATCCAATGTTTTGTGCACTTGTATAGTGTTATTTTTAAAGGAGTTACACTTGTTAAAGGGGCTCAACACTCATATCTTTCCCTCAATCAAGATAAAGTTGTAAGCTGGAATCACAAGGGATAAAGGAAGAATGGTATGACAGCATAATGCATTCTTGGCTTCCTGGCAGATTTAATCAAAGCAGCATAACAACATCTCTTTCTAGCTTATGAAGAAGTTTGAAACTGATATCCTGTAGTAGCTGCCAAACTTGATTGTCAAACATCTAGAGACAAAATCAGCCTCTTATCACATCAGGTTTAGGTCATAAATTTGTTGGTTTGTGGATGTGATGATAGACCAAATTCTCACATCCTTCCAGTAGGCCCCTATATGCATTTGAGATGTGCTTTCCAGAAATAGTTTTCCAAATGAAGGATACATGTTGTCTTCAAATGCTGAGTACACACAGTAATAGGATTTTGTAATGGCTGATCTTGAGCAGAGATCAAAGAGAAGCATTTTCAGTCCAGATATTAGAGGCATAAATGAAAATTGACACCCTGGGCATCTTGATTCACACATCAACAAATTCAGGTTTCACTGGCATCAACATGGATATGAATTGTCTCATTCCAGATATGGTATTGGTTGCTATGTCTATAGAGAGAGAGTCTAATGCTTCGTCATCTTCTTAAGGGACAAAACTTGAAATGTATTTTGAGGATGAGATATGGGAGAGTATAGGTGAAGCAGCCACTAATGCAGCACATAAATCATGCCCAAGATCATCTCCCATATTTGAGGGACACCACCATGAATAATCCATTTCAGAAATATCCATTTGTTAATATGGGACAAAAGTGTTGAGAATAGGCACAGGTGAATCAGAATTTTGTTTATATCCATAAATCGGACCCCAATAATGTGTTGTTTCTCAATAGTATTGTATTTGGCAATTGAGAGATATGGTCATGACATGAGAAGAATGAACTTCCAGCAAAGTGGCATTTCCTTCAGTATTTCACTAAGGCTAATCATGTGTCAACTACGACTAACACTTAGACTCACTAGTCTCCACACAATATCCCTGTAACAAAAAAAACAATAGTTGGAATACTTTTGAGGGGTATTTTAGCATGATTGATGCTGTTGTTGGAAAGTTTGCATGAAATTTTGATCTACAGTCTGGGGTACTACACAAATTGTCTGCTGAGTTTGGAGATATTTTCCTGTTCCAACAAGAGTGTTATGTTGAGAGAGCCTTTTTAGAGGATTTGTAGGTCTTGTTTCAGTGTAAGTGTTCCAGTTTTGAAGCTCCAGATGTCAGGGTTTGTAAGGCAAAATAACACATGCTTGCATCAAATGTCTGTCGCTATCGATAAGAAGTGTCTGTAACATTCCCAAATCTTCAGTGATCGAATGGAGCATGTACTTGGAGCTGATGTTACACTTGCTGGGGCTCGCAATAAACTTGACCTGTGCTTATTGAGGTGCTGGTTGTACGATTTTGTTTGGCATTTTTTTAGGGCGAATGAGGATAGTATCTTTAACATAAAAAAATGGGTGTGGCATCAAATCTTTGAAGAGCAGCACACAAACAATGGATTCAATCTTTATAAGAGTAAATTTCATCCTAAACATGAAGGTCTTGTAATACAGTAAGCAGGATATACCATAAGACAAGAAAATCTAGATCTTTATATTGGCTGATCTAAATCATGAAGGGATGTCCGACCTGTCTCAGCATACATTAGGGCCGACCTGTCCCAACAAATAATACGTCCGTCCTGTGTCTAATGAAGCCTAGGGCCAACTCATCGATTCTTGATTTTTCAAGTGAGAAGTATTTATACACCTATTTGGGGCTCCTTGTTGAGATTTATTCCGTGGTTAGTTCAAAACAAAAGTGCATTAATTGGATGATTTTGGTTCTATCCTATGTTTCTTGGTGGTGAAGATGACGACTGAGTCATCCCATGTTGGTGCTTACCTTTGATGACATTTCCGTTGGAAGATTGGTTGTTGTCATTGATGTCAACCCTAGTCATGGGTTTTGGACCGCAAGATTGATAAAGGTATTTGAACATGAAGGACAATGCACATGCATATACAACACCCATGAATGGAT